>VSMD01126404.1:0-41082 GCA_008750895.1 Mirza zaza | reverse complement strand
ATAAAATAAAAAAAAAGAAAAAAAAAAAAAAAAAAAAAAAAAAGAAAGAGGTATGACCGACCCATCTATGCCTATTTTGTTAAGAATTTTCCTCATAAGAGTGTGCTGGATTTTGTCAAATACTTTTTCTGCATCTATTGAGAGAATCATATGATCTTTGTTCTTGCTTTTATTTATATGGTGTATTACCTTTATAGATCTGTATGTGTTGAACCACCCTTGCATCTCTGGAATAAAGCCCACCTGGTCATGATGAATTATTTTTTTGATATGCTGTTGAATTCAGTTTGCTAAGATTTTGTTGAGAATGTTTCCATCTATGTTCATAAGGGATACCTCAAAATTATTAAAGCCATATATGACAAACTCACAGCCAATATTATACTGAATGGGGAAAAATTGAAAGCAGTTCTGCTTAGAACTGGAACCAAATAAAGTTGCCTACTATCTCCATTTCTATTCAACATAGTGCTGGAAGTCCTTGCCAGAGCAATCAGACAAGAGTGGGGAATTAAGGGTGTCCAAATGAGGGCAGAAGAAGTCAAACTCTCACTCTTTGCTGACAATATGATATTCTATCTAGAAAATCCCAAGGATTCAACCAAGAGACTCCTGGAATTGATAAAAGAATTCAGTAAAGTCTCAGGATACAAAATCAATGCACACAAATCAGTGGCATTCATATATGTCAATAATAGTCAAGCCAAAAATCAAATAAAAAACACAAAACCTTTCACAATAGCATCAAAGAAAATCAAATATTTAAGAATATAGGCTGGGCGTGGTGGCTCATGCCTGTAATCTTAGCACTCTGGGAGGCCTAGGCAGGCGGATCACTCGAGGTCAGGAGTTTGAAACCAGCCTGAGCAAGAGCGAAACCCATCTCTACTAAAAATAGAAACAAATTAATTGGCCAACTAAAAATACATAGAAAAAATTAGCCAGGCATGGTGGCACATGCCTGTAGTCCCAGATACTTGGGAGGCTGAGGCAGGAGGATCACTTGAGCCCAGGAGTTTGAGTTTGCTGTGAGCTAGGCTGATGCCATGGCACTCTAGCCTGGGCAACAGAGTGAGACTCTGTCTCAGAAAAAAAAAAAAGAATATATTTGACTAAGGAGGTGAGAGACCTGTATCGGGAGAAATAAGAAACACTGAGAAAAATTGTAGAAGATGTAAACAGAAGGAAACCCTATCATGCTTGTGTATTGGCAGAATCAGTATTATTAAAATGTCCATACTACCTAAAATGATAGACAGAATTAATGCAATGCCTATCAAAATGCCTTCATCATTCTTTGCAAATATAGAAAAAATAATTCTACGCTTCTTATGGAACCAGAGAAGATCTCATATAGCCAAAGCAATCTTAAGCTAAAAGAACAAACTGGGATGCATCTGTCTACCAGACTTCAGTTTTACTACAAGGCTATAGTAACTAAAACAACATGCCACTGGCACAAGAACACAGATATAGACCTTTGGAACAGGACTGAGAACCCAGACATAAAACCTTCCTCGTATTGTCATCGAATCTTTGACAAGCAGACAAAAATATTCACTGGAGAAAAGAATCTTTATTGACTAAATGGTGCTGGGAAAATTGGATAACCACATGCAGAAGATTGAAACTGGATCCACACCTCTTACCTCTCACAAAATCCAACTCACAATGGATAACAGACTTACACCTAAGGCATGAAACCTTAAGAATTCTAGAAGAAAATGTTGGGAAAACTCTTATAGACATCAGCCTAGGCAAAGAATTTATGAAGAAGACTCCCAAAGCAATCACAGCAACAATGAAAATAAACAAATGGGACCTGATCAAATTAAAAAGTTTCTGTACAGCCAAGGAAACTATCATTAGAGTGAATAGACAACATACAGAATGGGAGAAAATATTTGCATGCTACACATCTGATAAAGCGCTGATAACAAGAATCTGTATAGAACTTAAGAAGATTAACAAGAAAAAAAATCAACTCCATTAAAAAGTCGGTGAAGGACATGAACAGAAACTTTTCAAAAGAAGACAGAATAATGACAAGGAAACATATGAAAAAGTGCTCAAAATCTCTAACCATCAGGGAAATGCAAATCAAAACCACAATGAGATATCACCTAACTCCAGTAAGAAAGGCTTTTATCAAAAAGTCCCAAAATAACGAATGTTGGGGTGGATGTGGAGAGATAGGAACACTCTTACACTGCTGCTGTGACTTAAACTAGTACAACCTCTATGGAAAGAAATATTGAGATATCCCAAAGAGGTAAAAGTAGAACTACCATTTGAGCCAGCAATCCCACTACTAGGCATCTACCCAAAGGAAAAAAAGATATTTTACAATAAAGACATGAATGTTTATGGCAGCACAATTCACAATTGCAAAGATGTGGAAACAATCCAAGTGCCCATCAATACATGAGTGTATTAATAAAATGTGGTATATGCATACCATGGAGTACTTCCCAACCATAAAAAAGAGTGGTGACCTAGCACCTCTTCTATTATCCTGGGTAGAGCTGAGGTATCATAAGAATGGAAAAATGAGCACCCCATGTACTCACCATCAAATTGATACTAACTGATCAACACTTACATGCTCACATTGAAGAAATATTCATTGGGTGCTGAGTGGGTGGGAGGGGGGTGGTGGGGATGGGTAAAGTCACAACTAATGGGTGCAGAGTGTGCTGTATGGGGGATGGGTACGCTTGTAGCTCTGGCTTGGGTGAGGCAAAGGCATTATATGTAACCAAAATGTTTGTGCCCTCATAATATTCAGAAATTTAACAAAATAAAAAATAAATAAAAAGAGAAAGAAATGAAGACCGTCTGGGGGCATTTTATACATGAAGTCTAAGCCTGCACCTGATCCAAAGTGTGTTAAGAATGTAGAAAAATAGCCGTTTGAGCAGGCAGAAAATGAAGTACAGAATGATACTTTCTTCAGATTTTAATACTTCAACACACATTTGAGTGGGGAGGATACTTACTCATTTTAATGGCACCCCTCCTCCCAACTCCACCCATAATAGATGACTAATGACAGGAAAGAGTAGTGGTCAGGAACATGGCTTTGGGACGAGACAGCCTACCTCGGTACAAAATTTGACTCTGTCACTTACTGGCTCTTTGACCTTGAGCAAATTATTTAAGTAACTTTGTTTGCCTCAGTTTCCTCATATATAAAGTGAGGATAATAGTACCTACATCATAGGGTTATTGTGACAATAAAATAAGTTAAAAAATTAAAGTGCTTAGAATAGGGCCTGGAATATGATAAGCTCCACGTAAATTTTTACGGCTACTACTGCTGCTTCTCCTTCTGGCTGTCAGGGCGTGTGATGGGATAAGTGTAAGGACGAAATGACACGGTTCCTTTTATGCTGTGCTGGAAGTGAGGCAGGTGCCCAAGACGGGTCACGGACTAGGAGAGTCACCTGAGAGGGCAGAGGTGGAGAGGGAGGCCTGAGGGCAGATGCGTTTCGGGAGCCGGCTGCGTGACCAGACTGCATCTATAGTGCGGACTTGACGCCTGTTCTCTCTTTGTGATCCTGCTCAGCCCCTTTATAGCTTTTATATTATATGGCTTTTCACATAATTAAGAAATCCCAAACCCACTGTCTCCTCACCCTGTATTTTTGTGAGCACTGATGGTTAACTAGGTACCAGCTAAGTGCTTTGTATGCTTTGTCTCGTGTAATCTTCACACACCCTCCGAGGTAGGTATGTGGTTATCTGCGTTTTACAGATGAGGAAACAGAGGTCTAGAGAGGTCAAATAGCGTTACCGACTTGCACCTAAAGTGACACCATGCTAGTGTCAAAGATGATTAATGACTAGATTGCCCACCTTCATTTAAACCAAAAGGAAATCTCCATATTGATCTTAACATTCCAGCCACACTGATCTAATGCTGTGCTGCGCTATTTCATACTTCAGTGCCTTTGCCTCCTCTGGTCTCTCTGCCCCGAATATCGTTTTCTTGATAGATATAGGCATAGAAACTTTCTTGATAAGCTCAAACAGAAATATCTCCTCTTGTTTTTGTGTCACTACTTTTTTTGCATAGTGCATTACTTGGTATTATGCTTTTCCCACTGTATTGAAATTATTTATTTACGTGCTTCTCTATTAAACATTAAGTTTAGTGTAAGAGTCCCTTTCCTCCCCCTACCCCCTAACTGCTCCATTATCTCCAGTATTTGGCACATGATAAAGACTTAATTGTGATAAGTCTCATTTAACGTAATAGTTAATCCAGATTTAATTCTTTTTTATTTTCAGAAAATATAATAGATTAGATTAAGTTGCCTGCTAGAACTTTTTAGAAGTATGTTATAAGTGAAATTGTGATTTGTGATGAACATTTAAAATCAGAATTTAGAATTTGTTTTTAGGCATAAAAGAAAGCTCTAAATTTTCTAATTTTTTAATAGTTTTTTTTATTTCATTATATTATGGGGGTACAGATATTGTTAGGGTTACATATATTCCCCCTGCCACCCTCCCCCTCCCCTGCTGTGCCAGAGCTTCAAGCGTGTCCAACCCCCAGGTGGTGTGCACCACACTGCTTCTAACTCTTCTTAGGGAGAGGCAAAGATATACAAGGTAACCAAAATGCCAAAAAAAAACCTTTTATTGGGTGGTGGGCAGATTGGGGGGGAGGAAGGGAAGGGTGTATGCTTACTAATTTTTAAATTATAGACTAATATATTAATATTCTCATTTTAAAAGATTCAAATTATACAGAAGTATATAGAACAAAGTATGAAAGTCCCTCCCTTGCATTCCCTTTTCTTTCCTCAGTCTTTTCTGGAAAGTCAACCACTGTCGATCATTTTGTATGCATCCTTCTAGACACCATTTAAAGCATTCTGTATGTGTAGCTGCCTATGTGTATACCCTTCAATAATAAAAATTATACCATATGTACATTACTTAAAAAATTAATAATAAAGTTCCTTTTATGTCCATATATTTGTATATGATAATGTTAGCTTGTTCTGTTTAACTCCTGAATAGTTCTCCAATGTATGCATTTGCCATAATTTAACCAATGTCCTCATGGATAGTAACATTTCTCAAATTTTTGATACTACATAAATCACTAAACATCTTTTACATATAGTATATACTTAAATGAAAAATTTTAAAGATAGATTCCCCAGAAATGGAGTTGCTGGGTAAAAAGTGACAGAAGTGACGCATTTTAAATTTTGATAGATTTTTGCTACATTATCTTCTGCCTAATTCATATACCTAATATAAATCCTGAGATTATTTGTTTTTGTATTTACTTTGCCAACACATTATTTAAGAAATTAGTCAAAATATTGTGTGAAAAATATTTTATATGTAATTCTCTTATTTTAGTGAGGTTATGCTTTTTTCATATATTTACTATCATTTTTCTCCTGTGAAATAGTCTGTGTATGCTGTTGGCTCACTTTTCTATTGGACTTCTGGCACCTTTTTATGTATTATGGAAAGTAATCCTTTCCCATTTAAACATTTTGTCCCAAAGCATCACTTGTCTTTTGACTTTGTACTCTTGCTTTTTAAAAAGAAGTTTTTAGTCTGGGCATGGTAGCTCATACCTACAGTCTTAGCTACCTGGGAGGCTGAAGCAGGAGGATTGCTTGAACTCAGGAGTTTGAGGCTTCAGTGTGCTATGATCACCCCACTGCACTGCAGCCTGGGAACAGACTGAGACCCTGATTCAAAAAAAAAAAGTTTTTAATTTTTATGTGGTCAAATTTGACAATTATGTGGTTACTTTTCTATATGAATTCTTGGTGTTTGTCAAGCTTAGTATTGCCTTCTCATTCCATGATTATACATATATATCATTGAATACTTTTGTGTAATTTTGTAATAGATATAATGAGCTTTTAATCTAGCCAGGATTTATTTTTGTGTATCATGTGAGGTCAAGGTCTAACTATATATCTATTTTTTTTAAAGAACAGCCACATAGCCAAATTTCCCATATCATTTCTTAGACAGTCCTTTTGAAGCACCATAAATTCTGATCTATTTCTGAACCTTGGCCTATTCTAATTAATTTAATTGGTCTATTTGTGTATTTACCAATATCATAGTATTTTAATTACCACAGCCTCATAATATGTTCTGATATCTGTTAAGGCAGATTCCCCTTCCTTTTTTCCTTCCTTCCTCTCTTTTTGTCATAGAGAATTGCTCTATCCTATCAATAACTTTAAGGTCTATAAAATTGCCCTGGTCTGATAACAATTAGAATTGCCTTGAGTTTATAGGTTATTTGGGGGAGAACTGACATCTTTAAAATATTGAGCCTTATTATCTAGAAGAGCACTACTCAAAATTTGACAGTGGAATGATAGCATCATGGTATTATGTGAAGTTAGAAAAGCAAATTCTCAGTCCCACTTCTGACCAAGGAATCAGAACCTCTGAGGGCAGCAGGAATCTGTGTTTTAACAAACTGTTAAGATTCTTCTTCTTCTTCTTCTTTTTTTTTTTTTTTTTTTGAGAAGCATTGATCTAGAAGATAGTATGTCTTTCTACCTCTTGACTTTATTATATATAATTTTTCGAACTCCTGACCTTGAGCGATCCTCCCGCCTCGGCCTCCCAGAGTGCTAGGATTACAGGCGCGAGCCGCCTTGCCCGGCCATAAATTTTTTTATATCTTTTTTATATATTGTATACCTACACGTTCATAATCCTTCTAGTCTCTATTCAGCCTTATCTGATCTGCTGTTTTATCTAGACAGGGAGTTTTAATTTCATTGACTATGCTTTTTGTTTCTAGAAGTTGTTTCATTCTTTTTCAAATATGCCTGTTCTTTTAAAATAAAGTATTACTTTTTTATGACTTTGATTTATTTTTTGTCCTCAGTTATTTAAAAAATTACTTATTGTACTGTCATTTTTAATTTTTCTATTTTCTCTCATTTGGATCTGTTGATATCAGTTGGGATAGGTTCTTTTGGCATGTGATAAAATTTTAGTTGTGAATTTGTCTTCAGTGTGTGTTTTCCTCATGGGCAGTTGTGTTTTACTTGGATTGTGGGACTATTTCTTTGGAGTGGTTTTGCATTTGCCTTTTCTAAGTCCTCAGGGTTATTATCAGTTTAGATCAACTTTTAAGTGAGATTCTTGGTTCCAAGGCTTCTTCATACCATAGGTCATATAAATTTGTACTCCAAACCTGTATGAACAGAGGCCTGGGATTTTACCATCAATCTTTTGTTAAGAATATTTTCAAACTTAAGTTGAACAAATGGTACAATTAATAGCTATATATCCACCATCTATATTTAATTATTAACATTTTGACAAATTGGCCTTATATATCAGAGACCTTCTGCTTAGGCAGTTGTTTTGTTTTTGTTTAGGTTTTTTGGCCTTGGGCTGTGCAGTCTTTGAGTTTAGAACATGTTCTAGGGGGATATCAGCAATGCGCTTGAAGTTTCTCTAAAGCTCTGTGGAATGCTCTGATGGCTTCTCTGTCCCCCAGCAGCAGCCATCTGTGGGTACAAAGTCCAGATTCTCAGCCTCCTGGCCTTGCTCAGAATTAGCAAACACCCTCAGAATAAAGGCAATTGTAGCAATCTGCTCACCTTTTCAGTTTCTCTCCTATTTGATAGTATTGCCCTCTCTACCCTTACCTAAGCAGCTGTCTGTTATGTTTGCTCAGGGTGGGAACCCAAAGAGTATGGACAGGAGGGAATGCAGTTAATGGAAAACTTAGATAGTGATCATAAAACCTGTGAAACAATAGCCGCAGGAGTCTGGAGAGTCTGGAGGTTGGGAAGCTAACCCTGACCACAGATAGTTGCAGCAATGCCAGCATTCCTAGCCCCGCTGATAAGGATGGAACTACCCCCCACCCCATCTCTGCAGGATGAGACTGATACAGGGGTCCCAGACATTGGTTGTTTGAAAAGAATTTATTACAGTGGCTGTTTCAGCCCAGTTGCTCAGTCCCCCTGGAAAAACTCTCTATAAAACCCAAGGCTTTCCCCTCCCTCGTGGCAGATGCTCTTTTTGGCCTCCACCCATCTGCACCCAGATGCCCAAATAAACGGCATTTTGCTACACCTGAGGCTTCGTGTGTCTCCCTCTCGGCTCCAGACCTAACACTCTCCACTGCTCACGTGATTGATTTCTGTATTTTATCTCCCTTTCTGATTGTTTTCTTGTAACTCTTTTTGCTTCTTGTCTTCTTTGTTCTGTGCAGAAAACAGAGCCTCTGTGTAGGTAGTTTTCGACAAGTAATTCCGAAGAACAGCAAAGGGAGACTAGGAAAAGTTAAATGGGGAAAGAGGGAAGGCCAATCAACACAAGGTTAGCATTATTAAGCTGGTCAATGCTTTGGGCAACTGGGACTCAATTCTTCTGCCCTTTAATGTTGTCTGCCCAAGAGATGAAAGAGGGGATCATTTATTCACTAGCTCCCTTCCCCCATTGGGTTTCCTCATGGGGCACCGGCACCCGCACAGTTTCAGGTGTGCTCATCCGCGAGGCATCTCTACCTGTAGTGTCAGAAGAGCCTTGGTACAGAAAGCAAGACATCTGTGGTAGGTAGGCTGAGGCAAGGTGCTATCAGGTTACACCTGCCCGAGGCTGGTTTCTTTCTCAAGAGCTGAAGTAAAAGGTGAAGATATGAAGCATACAAAAGAGGAGTCCATACAACTTGGCTAGTACCCTACAAGCTAATTTGTTTCCTCTTCACACACCCACATTAGTGTTTGAGCAATTCCTTTATTTCTTTTTGTAAAAAAAATTTTGTTATATTTTATTTTTTTAGAGACAAAGTCTCTCTTTGTTGCTCAGGCTGGAGTGCAGTGGTACAATCATACATAACTCACTGCAGCCTTGAGCTCCAGGGCTCAAGAGATCCTCCTGCTTCAACCTCCTAAGTAGCTGGAACCATAAGTGTGTGCTACCATGCCCAGCTAAATTTTTTTTTTTTTTTTTTTTGTAGAGTCAGGGTCTCTCTATGTTGCCCTGACTGGTCTTGAACTCCTGGCCTCAAGTGATCCTTCTGACTCAGCCTCCCAAAGTACTGGGATTGTAGATGTGGGCCACAGTGCCCAGCCAATTCCTTTATTTCTGATGGAACACAATATTCTAGATGCACACTGTATTTTTCTATAGTTTTTATTTTTTCACCTAAAGCCCAGGGACAGGTATTACTAATGAACTCTTTTTAGTCTCCCTTTCACTTAATTTATAGTCTTGCAAGGATTATGAATTAGATAGAGGTCTCAATCCCAACTCCTTTGTTTAGTGCTTGTCCAAGGCCTTGTTTTCTTGCCTTTGTGTGTATTTAAGCCAAACCCTTAGCTATTACTGAATCTGATGATTTTTCACTCAGTTCACGATGGTTAACTCAGGTTGCATCTTTACCTGTTGCCCCATGTGCATATATTCTGATTCGGTGAGGACCCAATAGCATTTCTCAAGAATACAATGGTTCCTTGCTAAGCAGACATTACTTGCTTAAGGAACCGAGAGGCCTCCTTTGAATTTTCCTACTAGGGTTTACCTTAGGCTTCAACCTGCATGGATTTGCCAAAGAGGGTTCAATCACCACTGGTTTATTAGGGCTAAATGCAGACTATGTACCATGCAGCCTGAACCATCTGTCACTAAATCCTAGAAGGTTTTCAGCTATCTAGTAAATATGTTTGAAAACCCAATTGTGAAATATGTAGCCTTCAAAATCTAAACAGGCCTATGAATCCTGCCTTTTTTTAATAGCAAGTTATTTGTTATTTTTGAGCAGATATTTAAATGTCCTAGATATCCATCAGAATCACCTGAAAGGCTGATTAAAACACAGATTTCTGGGCCCCACCCCCCAAATTTTTGATTTAGTAGGTCTAAGGTGGGGCCTAAGAATTAGAACTTCTCATGAGTTCCAAGGTGATGCTAGTTTTGGGGATCATACTGAGAACCACTGCCTTAGACCATTCAGAACTTTGATTGCATGAGTCTTACCAAGATATCTAAAGTACCATATTGTCCTGCTCTCCTCATAGTATCTGCATGATATCATCAATGGAGTGAATGAACAGGATGTCCTGTTAAATGGTGAGATGTTTAAGTTCTCTGCGGATAAATGGTAGGGCAGATTGAAAGATTTATATAGATCTGAAGCAAGATAGTGAAGGTATACTGTTGTTTGTGCCAGGAGAAAAAGCAATTTGAATTAGATTTTTCTTGTTTATTTATTAAGTGGAGGAAATAATATCCACTAGATTAATAGCTATATATTAAAGGCCAAGGACTGCATTGTTTTGCTGTAGACCTCACATCTGTCATAGCAGCTAAAATTGGAGTCACCCCTTAATTAATTTTATGATAATCCCCTACCATTCTTTATGACACACCTATATTAGCCAGATGAGTGAGCTAAATCGAGAATATAATAGGAATCATCAATTCTTCATTTTTGCAAGCTTTGCTAGTGGTACTAATCTTTGTGATTTCCTTATTGATGCTTTACTGCTTTTGATTTACTATTTTGCTAAGAAGGGGGAGATTCAAGGGCTTCAATTTGGCTTTTTATCATTGCAAAAATAAGTAATTCAAAATGTAAGCTGTTGTAACTTTAAATTATTTTGAGCCTTAAAGGAATGCAATTATGGGATCTGAGTCATGTAAACAGGCAGCTGTAATCTTTTGTTTCTCTGATTATAGATTAGACTTATTCCTTACTGATATTGTTTTGTAAAATTCTATAAATGACTAAAGGGTGCCAAGGAAGACCCCTTCCCTCTTCACTGTTAATCTTCATTATAGATTATCTTCTCTCTTACCTTCATGACTATCACATTGTCTGAGATGGGATGTGAAATGTATGCTTTTAAATTGGAAAGGAAATAAAAATAAGCTATACAGAAAAGAAGACAAACTAATTCAATTGTCGTAGCCCATACATCAGCCTTGTATAGAACATGCTATCATCCTACTAAGTTTCTTTGTTTTCTGCCAATATAAGCAAGACCTTAACTGTTAACTTTGGAGCACTGACTTCATTTCTCTAGAGTCAATATTTACTACATGGCTGTTCCCAGCTTTGGGTTCGAATAAACTCTTACACTTAATCACATTTTCTGAACCTTATTTAAGGTTATTTAACCTTATTTAAGGTTGACATCATAATGGACTTGACTTTATAAGTCGGGGAGACAGTGTGGGGATTCTGGATAATAGGAACTTGGAAAATAACCAGAAGGTGGATTCAGGCTCTCACTATGTCCACTGCTTTTGTGGGCAAAGGAAGCTCGATGGACTTTGAATGATTTTGATGCTTTGAGCACTATATGTGATTCCTCTTCTCTTATGTTTGCTTTCATGTTTAAAAATAATGTCTATCTTCTTTTATCAACTTTAGACATCGACTATATTTCATGATAGATAAACATTTGATTCTCCTTCACAATGCCCCATTCCCAACCTCCCTATATTATTGTAGCATTATGTTTATTTACATCAGTAATCAATGTTTATATAATTATAAATACGTGAAAATTATTCACTTAAGAACCAATTGATGTACCATCATTATGTTTCCTTGCTTGTACAAATTTTTCTAGCAATAATAATTTTGTTCTTGTACAGTTTTGTGTTTTATACTCTTAGTTTTTTCTAAATGTATTATCAGATTATCCACTCTTTTGTGTCTTCTTCCCTCTTTAGTTTTTTGCCTGGAGACTTTTCCCTTAGACGTTTATCATCTTGCTTCAATGTGAACTGGTTGCCGGCTAGGCAGATTGTTAACCAGAAACTTCTCTTTGCTGCTCTCCTGATCCACTGTTTCCTTGACCCCATACTTTCTTCTTTCATTTCTTATATTTAAAAAAATTCATAATTTGTATCAGTTTCTTAATGTCATTGAGTTTGTTTAGAAATATTAGGTTATAATTTTCTCCTGTTTGGTGAACATGTCTTTCTGGTATGCTTTCATCATAGAGATGTTATTCTGCTCCTTATTTTCTCTTCTTAATGTAATAGCATTGTGTGGGATTGACCTCAATCCTTTTCTGTTGCTTGTTTTTATGTAAAATTAGTCTTTTATTTAATTTATTTAATTTTTTTCAGCATATTATGGGAGTACAAATGTTAAGGTTATGTATATTGCCCTTATTCCTCCTCCCCCCTTGAGTCAGAGCTTCAAGCGTGTCCATCCCCCAGTTGGTGCACATGGCACTCATTATGTATGTATATACCCATCCCCTCCCCCCCACCTGATAGATGTTATTCCTATATATGTCCACTTAGGTGTTGATCAGTTAATACAAATTTGCTGGTGAGTAAAATTAGTCTTTATGAACTTTTGGAATGGAAGTGTGGTTTATGATAGCTTTCTAACCTCATGGCTCTAATAGCAGTGCTATGCAAGCCAGAAATATAACATAAATATTTTTTAGCCATATTAAAAATACTAAAAAACAGGAGAAACTCATTTTAATAATATTTAAAAATCTGATATTTTAGAATATCATTTCAGCATATAATTAACATGAAATTATAAATGAAAGATTTTACTTTTATTAACACAAAATCTTTGAAATTTTGTGTGTATTTTACACTTTTACCATGCTTCAATTTGGACTAGCCATATTTTAAGTGCTTAATAGCTACATGTAGCTAGTGACTACATATTGGATAGCACAGCTCTAAAACTTCCTCTTATGTTGTTTTTGTGAAGCATTAAAAATAATGGCAGCTTACTTTGTGATATCTCCTGGCCCTATTCCCTTTATCTGCTTCGATCTAGATTTTCTTTTTCCTTTGTGTCTATTGTCCCTGTCTTGCTTAATTTAGATCCTGTTGCCAGCAGTCTCTTCTCAGTGTGGGGCTTTGGCTGATCATTTGGAATATTCATGAAACCCAGACATCTCTAGCCTCTCAGACCTTACCGCAGACCCTTGCACCTAGCAGCTATTGGAGATGGAACCTCTCCTAGTTTTAGCTGCTTATCACAGACTGACTTGGTAAGCTTTTAAGTGAATACACATCGGTTATTTTCAGTTTTCAATTCCAGTTGCTTCCTTCTACTTTCTCCCGTGCAGACATTAGTGCCATGGAGATCTTGTAGCTGACAGTTTATCTTTACCCACTTGTATTTTGGGAATCATGGGAGTACCTTGTTATTTAGGTTTTTGTAGATGTTGCCCTTGGACTTTTAGGTTGTTCTTTTCTTTCCTTTCTTCTTTCCTTTCCGTTTTCCTTTCCTTCCCCTCCCCTCTGCTCCCCTCCCTTCTGCTCCCCTCCCCTCTCCTCCCCTCCCTTTCTCTTTCTGTTCTTCCCCTCCTTCTTTCTTTTTTTAATTATTTTCTTTTATTTCAGCATATTATGGGGATAAAAATGTTTAGGTTACATATAATGCTTTTGCCCCACCTGAATCAGAGCTTCAAGCGTGTCCATCCCCCAGACAGTGCACACCCCACCCATTAGGTGTGTATATACCCATCCCCACGTCCCCTTCCCACCGGCCCCATACCCAAAGAATATTACTACTATATGTCACCTAAGTGTTGATCACTCAATACCAATTTTATGGTGAGAATGTGATGCTTGTTTTTCCATTCTTGGGATGCTTCACTTAGTAGAATGGGCTCCAGCTCTATCCAGTATAATATAAGAGGTGCCATATCACCATTGTTTTTTTGTGGCTGAATAGAATTCCATGGTATACATATACCACATTTTATTAATCCACTCATGTATTGATGGGCAGTTAGGTTGTTTCCACATCTCTGCAACTGTGAATTGTGCTGCTATAAACATTTGAGTGCAGATGTCTTTTTTATAGAATGTCTTTTGTTCCTTTGGGTAGATGCCCAGTAATGGGATTGCTGGATCAAATGGTAGTTCTACTTGTAGCTCTTTGAGGTATCTCCATATTACTTTCCACAGAGGTTGTATTAGTTTGCAGTCCCACCAGCAGTGTATGAGTGTTCCTATCTCTCCACATCCACACCACCATTTATTGTTTTGGGATTTTTTTTAATAAAGGCCATTCTACTGCAGATAAATGATATCTCATTTTGGTTTTGATTTGCATTTCCCTGATGATTAGAGATGTTGAACATTTTTTCATATGTTTCTTGGCCCAGGAAAATCATCAAGAAAAAAATCAAACATCCCTATCAAAAAGTGGGCAAAGGACATGAACAGAAACTTTTCAAAAGAAGATAGACTAATGGCCAAGAAACGTGAAAAAAATTCCTTTCTTTCTTCCTTCCCCTCTCTCTCTCTCTCTCTCTTTCTTTTCAATCCCTTACTCACTTTGTTTGCAGTTTCCATTCCCATTTTGTTTGAGATTGCTCTTTTGATAGCTTCATAAGAATAGAAACATGCAAGGTAAAATTCTCAAATTTTGGTCCCCTCAAATGTCTTTATTTTACTCTCACAATTAATATTTTTTCTATGTATTGAATTTTGATTAAAAATCATCTTATTTTACAGTTTTGAAGACATTACTATACTGTCTTATAGTGTCCAATGTTTTTTTGAGCAGAACAATAGCCACTCTGATCCTAATTTTTATGTATGTGACTCCACTTTTTCTTTGGAAGATTTAAGGATATTCTTCTTGTCCTTTAAAAAATTTCTGCTGTAATTTGTTTTTTTTTTTTTTTTTGTGACAGAGTCTCGCTTTGTTGCCCAGGCTAGAGTGAGTGCTGTGGTGTCAGCCTAGCTCACAGCAGCCTCAAACTCCTGGGCTCAAGCAATCCTGCTGCCTCAGCCTCCCGAGTAGCTGGGACTACAGGCATGTGCCACCATGCCCGGCTAATTTTTTCTAGATGTATTAGTTGGCCAATTAATTTCTTTCTATTTATAGTAGAGACGGGGTCTCGCTCTTCCTCAGACTGGTTTCGAACTCCTGACCTAGAGCGATCCGCCTGCCTTAGCCTCCCAGAGTGCTAGGATTACAGGCGTGAGCCACCGCGCCTGGCCTGTAATTTGTTTTGATGTGGGCCTTTTGTTGTTCCTATTCTTTTATTATACCGTGGTCTCTTTGTGATAATGCTCAAAATGTCTAATCAGTGTAAGGTTAAAAATTTCTGATATATAGGCACGATTGCTCATGTCTGTAAGCCTGTGGGAGACCCAGGTGGAAGGATTACTTGAGGCCAGGAATTCAAGACCAGCCTGGTTAATATAGTGAGACCTCTTCTCTACAAGAAAACTTAAAAAAATTAGCTAGGTGTCATGGCATGTGCCTGTAGTTCTAGCTACTAGGGAGGCTAAGGCAGGAGAATTACTTGAGTTTGGGAGTTTGAGGTTGCAGTGAGCTATGATGATGTCACTGCACTCTAGCCCAGGCACAGAGTGAGACTCTGTCTCAGAAAAAAAAAAAAAAGAGAAAAAGAAAAAAAATCAGTTTATTTTTTAATTGTTTTATAGACACTGTACTTCATCAAAATTATAAACTTTTATGCATCAAAGAGCATCATCAGAAAAATGAAAATATAACCTACAGGATGGGAGAAAATATTTGCGAATTGTATATTTCATAAGGACTTAGTAGCCACAACATACACAAAAAATTCCTAAAACTTCAATAACAACAAAACCCAAACAATGCAATGGGCATTGTTTAAAATGAGCAAAGGACTTGAATAGATATTTATGCAAAGATGATATCCAAGTGGCCAACAAGCACATGAAAAGATGCTCAGTGTCATTAGTTATTAGAAAAATAGAAATCAAAGCCACAATGAGATGCCACGTCATACTCCCTAGGATGGCTACAATAAGAAGAATAATAAGAAAGGCAGAAAATAAGTGTTGGTGAGGATGTGGAGAAATAGGAGAACCCTTGTACATTGCTGTTGGGAATGTAAAATGGGGCAGCCACGGTGTGAAACAGTTTGGCAGTTCCTGAAAAAATTAAACGTAGAATTGCCATATGATTCAGCAATCCTGCTCATAGATATATTCAAGGGAAATGGAAACATAGGTTCACACAGAAAATTGTATACGCATGTTTGTAACAGCATTTCTCATAATAGCCAAAGGTTGGAAACCTTTTCATCAGTGGATGAATGGATAAACAAGTGTGGTATATACATACCATGGAATATTATCCAGCCATAAAAAAGAATAAATTACTGATTGCTATGGTTTAAATGTATCCCCCGCCAAGACTCAGGCATTGCCAATATGATGATATTAAGAGGTGGAGCCTTTTAGAGTTAATTAGCCCTGAGGGCTTTGTGGGCAGAATTAAGCCATTTGTAAAAAGGCTTCATGCAGCGCTGGGCTATGTCTTGCCCTTCTGCCTTCTAGGTGAGAACACAACATTCTTCCCCTCTAGAGGATGCAGTCATCACCACACAACCACACACAGGAAGTTCGTCTTGAACTTCCTAGCTTCCAGAATTGTGAAAATCAGATTTCCATTCTTAATAAATTACCCAGTCTCAAGTATTTTGTTGTAGCAGCACTAATGGACTGAGACACTGGTACACGTTATAACATGGATGAACCTTAAAAACACTTTACTACATGAAAGCATCAAGATATACAAGGCCTATTTTCTTAGGTCCTTATTCAATAAAACACTGTCAGCTGAATGAATTAGCCTTGATGCAAAGACAGTCTTAGCCTCATCTTTGGTGAAAATGAGATGGATTTTATCTCACTTTGATCCCATTCTCTTGCCAATTTTTTTTATCTCATAATATTATGGGGGTACAAATGCTTTGGTTAATTATAATGCCTTTGCACTGCCTGAGTCAGAGCTACAAGTGTGCCCGTCCTCCAGACAGTGGGCACCGCACCCATTAGGTGTGAATTTACTCATCTCCTCCTCCCTGCTCCCACTTTCCTGCCACCTGATGAATGTTACTTCCACATGTGCACTTAAGTGTTGATCAATTAGTACCAATTTGATGATGAGTACACGTAGTGCTGGTTTTTCCATTCTTGTGACACTTTACCTAGAAGAATGGGTTTCAGCTCTATCCAGGATAAAACAAGAAGTGCTAGTTCACCATATTTTATCGTGGAGTCTCATCTTTACCATTTATAACTAGCTGCGTGATCTCAGACGAGTCATTTAATCTTGCTAATTTTTGATTTTTGCAACTGTAGAATGGGAAATAATACTTACTTTGAAGTTATAAAAATAGCTCTAAACATCGTCTTCTTCTTTATATCACTTAAATAAAGATGCCTCTTAATGATATTAGTCAAATTATCTTTTGGAAGCAGCTGGCATTGTAGCCAGAAACACAAAAGCATTGGCACCTATCCACCTACTTCAACTTTAAAATTATATGGGTTTACCCTTTTTAATTCATAAAATTATTTATGCAGATCTTTTGAAATTAGGTTATACTGGCAAAATAAACCTATTTTGGTCTATGACTAACTAAAATTTGAAACTAAGATATTCATACATATGATTGGTTTCTAATAAAAGAATGTTGCCTTTTTAGCTTTTTACAAAAAATTTAACTTGCTATTTTTTTATTGTAAAAGAAATATATACTCATAAAATATGAAATAGTAAAAACATCTTTAAAGTAAAAATAAAAAGGCCCTGTTTACTCCATCCTTATTTCCATATATTGAGATAGATGATTTGTTCACTTTCATAGTGAACAAAATTGTCACTTGCCATATTTTTACAAAATAGCATAAATAGTCTAACAAATATAATTTTAAAAATGAAATTAACAATATTGAGACATTACAATGACTTCTGACACCAACTGTCTGGAGGTAGGCCAAATTTCACAGGCTAAGGGCACGCCCTGCACAAGACTGCCCTTCCTTCAGATACTAGCCGCCAGTTCAGGGATTTCCAAGGCTGCCCTCACTTCTGATTAACCACCTACAAATATGAGGGTTCACACAACCCTCTTGAGTTTTATAATTTGCTAAAATGATTCAATGAACTCAGAATAGAGCCATACTACCCAGGGGCCCACCACGAGAGGCCTCATTAGCATAAGGTATAAGGGCCCACCATGCCTAACAACGACACTTCAATTACTTGGAAAATTCCAAGGATTTACAGGTTGCCTCCTAGGAACTGGGGACAAAGGCCAAGCAGATTCTTTATTGCCAGGTACACTGCAACATGATGCAACATGTGGAGAGTAAACAAACAAGTGAAGGTGCACCATCAACTTCTCAGAGGTGTGGAATTTCCACTCCTCCCTCATAACAGGTACCCTGCCACACACAACATGTATCCAATATCAAATCCATATGACGTTAGTAAAGCTTATTTTACTTAAAATTTTAAATATATATAAATAGATGGTCTAATATTGTATATCTTTGGAACCTCTTTTATATGACCTAGTGGATCCTCTTTATACCACTTAGGGTACTTGTGCCCCATTTTGGAGATCACTGCCAAGAGATCCCTTGGCTAAATAAGTTAAAGGGATTGGGAGTAGACTGTATTATTGTTTCCAAATATTTATGCTCTTCTCTGTGAGAGATTAAACTTTGATTCCCTTGACCTATCTTTCCATAGATAGAGTACATTTCCCTGCCCCATTCACAGGTTTGTCCAGGTGACTTGCATTGGCCACTAGAATCAAGAGAATGTAATACACCCCTTATCAGGGTAGAGGATGTTACTGTCTGGTTCAGCTTAAAGGAGCTACTCTATGGTCCTGGCTTCCAGAATGAGAAAACACTTGGAGAGGAGCCAAGCAGGGTTATAGTCAACCCCAAGCAGACCTTAAGCTCACGTGTAACATGAGTGAGAAATAAATGCTTGCTGTTGTAAGCCATTTGGATTTTGGGGTTGTTTGTGATACAAATATAATCCAGTTATAATGTAACTTATTCTAAGGAGAGAGAGAGAACTTTATGAATATATTTGCTTTGTCATTATGAGCTTAGATTATAAAGCCTCTGAGATTCGATGACCATTTTTGGGAAGAGCGTGCATGCATGCACACCTGTCCACATGCAAATGCTTGTAAGGTCCAGTAATTGATTGTGAAGAACCTGTAATTCCCTTATCCTTTGTCACAGTCTTTTCCCTTTCCTTACTGTGTAATTCAATCCTAAGTAAAGCAGGATGGGCCCGAGCAAGGTAATTGTCAGTGGCGGGGTGGGGTGGGGGAGCAGCAGTGGTCTGGCACAGGGTGTCAGAGCCCAGGCAGGATGAGAAGAGGGACTATGCAGGGGGATGGCCTGACAGTGGTGATGGAGCCCAAGCAGAGTAAGGAAACATCCCTGTGGGGGTGGGACAGTGTTCCCGTATGGAGAACCAGAGCGTGTGTGTGCTGTGGAGGGCGTCCACAGTAGGCACAGCCTGGCTTGGAATGCCAGGGCCTTCGAGGGAAAGAGGGCATCGTTGTGGCAGGTGGCCGGGTGCAGGGAGTCGGAGCTCCAGCAGGGAGGGGAGAGCATCCTTGCAGAGGGCAGACCTGGTGTGGGTTTCAGACGCCAGGCAGGATAAGGAGCGTCTCTGTTGTGGGGGTAGGGGGTAGCCCAGTGTGGGAACTCAGAGCCTAAGTAGGGTAAGGTGGGCATCCTTGCTGGGGGGTGGAGGGTCTGACATGGGGTGTCAGGGCCCAAGCAGGACACAGAAAGTGTCTATGCAGAGGGTGGGCCTGTGGGTTTCAGAGACTGAGCAGGATAGGGACTGTCCCCGTCCTGGGGTAGCCCAGGGTGGGAGTCAGAGCCCTGCGAGATGAGGGGGACTTCCACCCATGGGGGACATTGTGTGGGGTGTAAGAGCCTAAGGGAGTCTAAGTGGCGGCCAGGGGACGTGTGTGTGTGTGTGAGAGAGAGAGAGAGACTGTGGTGCAGAAGAACAAGGTAGGTGGGGGAGGTTAAAAAAAGGAGGATCGTTTGGGGAGAGCTGAGGCTGGAGAGTGGTGTGAGCAGGGAGCATGTCGGTGGAAAGATTCCACATGAAGGATTTGGAAAAAGTCGTATTTAGTATTCTGTTTAAGTTTATCCCCTTCAATAACGTGACCCCATTTAAATATCCTAACTGTTAAAACAGTCGTATGTCCCTGGGTACCTTTTTGCTGAGGTGGTGTGAGGACTAACAGGCTAGAGAAGTGAGCAATGCAAGCTGGCCCCGCTCTCCGACGTCCCACAAAGCCAGCTGCTCTCCAGAGTGCTGGAGGCGACCAGCAGCGCAATGGAGGGAGACGCCTGTGGGGTTAGCTGCAAACGAGGAGGGAAAGCCCAGAGCAGGGAGGAGCAGCTTCCGAAGCCATAGGATTGAAGCTTTGCCTTCCCCAGTGTACCAGAGAAAGCCAAGACTTGAAGTCGGGGAGGCTGACATGTGAGTTTTTTGTCAATGATCCTCTTAGAATATGGTACCAAGAATTTGCTTGATCAGCCAAAAATGACCAGGTGAATGCAATGCTAACAAGTGTTTGCTCAGGTTGTTGATCTGCGAGTAATTATGTCTGCATGTGGAAGGAAGCACACAAATTGTATTTTTTCTGGTGAATTCAATGAACACAGTTTTCAGAAATGACTTCTCTGGTTGCTTGGTTCCTCTTTTCCTTTCCTTCCTATTTCTTCCCTCCGTGCTAGAGTCCTCGCTTCTGTTGCGGTGGCGAGCGCATGTTTCAACTGTGATTCCCACCGAGCTGATCCTGAGCATGGGCCTCTGCGGACTGAGTGGCCCCACGTTGCAGTTCTGTTCTCACGAGATCCCCTTCTGGATATTTACATATTTGCTGCCTCTGCTCTCACCAAGTTGAGTGGCAGGAAAGAGATCATTTATCATCACGTTTGGTTCTCATTTATAAGCTGTTTTAAGGAAGCGATGAAACAGATTTTCTGATGAAAGCAGAAGGCCTCTTCTGAATATGGCTTCGGAAATCACTTATGCTGAAGTGAATTTCAAAAATGGATCCAAGTCCTCAGGCACCAACTCAGACTCTCCTGCAGGTAACAACCATTTTCTGGTGGTCAGAATTAATGATGGGATGAAGGATGCAGACAGGGTTTGTAAACAAGGCATAGGTGGAGTCATTTGCTGATTCTCTGACTGGCCATGCCTGGGAAACACGAGAGTCCCAGAAGACTGAGTGCCTGTAGGTAAGCATTAAGGGGTTGTACGGATTCTATGATGCTGTCTTTAGCTCTAACTCTGCTGACTGTAAGAAAAGTGAGGTGTGAGACATCAGCTATAGTCCTGAGCTAAGGTGAATGTTCTGATGCTGAGAAGTTGTGGTCTTGTGTTTTCTGAGGCTGAGTTAGTCTGGGGTTGAGAGATTGAGCACAGCTTCTGAAACGATCAGCCCAGATGCTGGGGTTACTCATGCATTTGTGGGATTTGTGTTTTGATTAGTTAGAGGAGAAGAGTGTGGGTGGAGAGTAAGGAGAGCATATTTGTTAGTACTGGAGTGGAACAGAAGGCCATTGCAAATCAAAGACTAGAAAGTATTAGAAAGAAAGTTCCTTAAATCTCCAGGGAAATTTTTCTGAAATCAGGAAATCTATTGCCTGTTGCATCTCTGAGACAGACTGAATTAAGTTTGGGAGTAGATAAAAGGCAGTTAGGGTGGTTTGTGTGAGATCTCAGAGAAGAGAGAAAAACATGCATCTGGAGTACAAGACTCTATTGGAGGTGGGAGTCAGGACTGCTCACACTTTCTAGAACGCCCCTGTGGAAGTGTGCTTAGGAAGGCACACTTCCTAAGAGTGTGCTTAGGAAAATTGTTTTTTTCTACTTAAAAATTTGTATAATTTCTTTATTATATAAGTAATAATGATTGTTATAGAAAAAAATTAACCAGGGGTACACGGAGATTTCAAGTATACTTTTACTATCTAGAGAAAACCATAATTTGCATTTTAGTGTCTATCCTTCCACATGTGAATATACATAAATGTGTATATATATTTTTCAAAAAATGAAATCATATTATATAGTACTAAGAGTCCCTCCACACTTGACAATATATCATAATGTTAAGAATTCCTAATTATGACATGGTGACTAAAAAGGCTGACCTTATCCTGGAGATGTGATTAGGGATGATTATAAAGATTTATCTGCCATACCATTTTTAAAAGTAAAGTTGGAAATGCTCTGGAAGATTATTTAAAAATATGATGAAATACTATTCAACTATGATAAAAAGTGTTAAAAAAAGAAAATGTGGTGTGAAAAATGTTCATGATAAAGTGTGAAGGAAAGTAGTGGGTCAGAAACCAGTATATATGATATGCCAATCATGGGATATATGTGCATATGGGAAAATGGACATATATGTGCATTTTAAAAATTGCTGGTGGAATATATACCAAATTATTAATAAAACGGTTATCTGCAATGGTAGGAATTTGTGCTTCTATATATTTTCTAAGGTTTCTACAATGAACATTATCATTTCTTTTCTATTTCTATTCTCATATTATTTTAAGTGTCATACCATTGTAATTGTGTGTCATCCAAGAAAAGGGAGAAGAAAAAGAGGAGGAAGAGGAAGTAAGGACAGAATTTATTGTGGATTAAAAAAAACTCATTTGGTTTCTCTTTTAGCTCCCAAGGAAAGGACCACCCCTCACAAAAGTAATCCTGGTTTTCCGAAGCTGCTTTATGCCTCTTTGCTAATACTTTTCCTGCTATTGGCAATCTCATTCTGTATTGCTTTTATCAGTAAGTATGCCAACCTAATCAATAAGCAATGCCTGCCTTACACAAAGAGAAGGTCTCTGTTAGAAACTGACATTTAAAAATGAGTTTATTCAGAAATCTAAAATAAAATTTTCCCTAGGGAGACATAATTCATGGGAATCCACTGGGGAATTTTGCTCTTTATTTGGATTTAATTACTTTCCTGTAAAAAGAATGGAGTCCATTCTTCTTAAGGAAATTGAAGAGAGTAAGTGTGTGTGTGTGTGTGTGTGTGTGTGTGTGTGTGTGTGTGTTGTAGAATGAAACCTCTGGGATTTCTATACCAGACACTGTATAAGTGAGGACAAATCTATATTTCCTTAGCAGCGTTTATAAGGCTAGTCCTACTTGGGTGCAGACTTATATTTTGGGATGCGCAGGTGACCAAGAAGAAGATGGGAAGAAATATTTTGAGACGAGTTCTCCACTGAATTTCAGTCTTAATTATTTCTGTCCTGCCCAAGACTGTGTGAGATCTAAAAGCCAAGGTGGATTGCTGCATATCTTTGGCTTTTAGAATTTATTAAAATTTTCAAAAGTATAAAACTAGTATATATTTGGGTATTTTATTCATTCATTTGCTCGTTCAGTAAGTAGCAACGGTCATCTGCTATATGTCAGGCCTTGTCTAGACAGAGAGTCGGGACGGGGCCGCAGCCCCTGGTCTCAAGAAATTTAGAGAACGGTCAAATGAAGCAGTGGCTACCACAATGTATGGTACCTGTTGTGCAGGTAAGGTGCATGCACAGGAAGCTGGGATGGGCTACCCAGAGGAGGTGGCATTTACAGCTGTGTCTCCCAAGAATGGCATAGAGATATGAGAGGGCACGGAATTTGGGGAACTGTAAGAATGCGTGACTGGAACATACGGTGCTGAGAGAACTAAGAAGCGAAGTTGTAGGCGGGAGAAATAAACAGAACTCGGATCATGAAGACAGCTGTGTACCATTATAAAGAATTTTGACTTTTCCCCTAAAGGTTATTTTATCAATCGTCTTTTGCTGCTTATTAAATCAATCTAAAACTTAGTGGATTAACACAGCAAGTGTTTATTTAGCTCATAATTCTGCAGCCTGGCCCTTTGGACTGGTGCCAGTTGGGGGATTCCTCCAGTCTTGCCTTACCTCACTCACACGTGTGTCGTGGGCACCACTCACAGGCAACCTGCCTTCTGAGGAAGGAAGGGGATGTCAGCTGGAACGACAGAAGCAATGTGGCCACATTTCCCTTATCATTCATTAGACTAGCCTGAGTTTGTTCACACAGCAACTTGCAGACTTCTAAGGCCCACAGCAAAGTAAGCAAGGCCTCTTGAAGTCTCAACCCGGGATTAGCACAGATTGCTTCTGTACATTCTGTTGGCCAAAGGAAGTCTCAGTGGTGGAGAAATAGATCCCATTTATTTACTTACTTAAAAATTTTTTTGAGACAGAGTCTACCTGTGCTGTCTAGGCTGGGGTACAGTGGCATGATCACAGCTCACTGAAGCCTGAAACTCCTGGGCTCAAGTGATTCTCTTGGCCTCCCAAAGTGCTAGGATTACAGGCATAGCCACCATACCTGGCCAGACCCCATTTCTTGATTGAAGAAGCTGCAAAATCACATTGCGGAGGAGTGTGGATACAGGGAAAGTTAAATATTGTGATCATTTTTGCAATGTGTTATAGTCGTGGAGAGACTGTATAATTTTAAGCAGAGAATTGGTATAATCAAATTTAACTTAGGAAATATGCTTTGTACAGAGATGTGGACAATGGATATATGAGGACAAAATTGGAGGCAGAGAGAGAAGTTAGAAAGCTAATTTATAAATCCAATTGAGAAACAGCGAGAGCCTGATCCACGGCTAGAGTTAGTGAAGAAAGGAGGTAGCTTTGAATGATAAAGGAGATAGAAGCTTGATGAATATCTAGACCTGGGGAATAAGGGACCCAGAGAAGTAAAATATTATTCCAATAGTCTGACTTGGTAAACTCAGAAATCATAAAGTTTTTCAAAGAGGTAGACAGTATAGGATGAGTAGCAGGTTTGGGTTGGAAGATGGTGATTTAAGTTTTGGGCATGTTGAGTTTTATGTAAGCATGGGACCCTCAGATGGACATGTCTAGTGGGAGACCCATTTGTCTGGACTTCAGGAGAGAGGTCTGAGCTTTGGACACCATTAACATAGATGTAGCAGGCGATGCCATGGGGATGTATGACATCACTCAGAGAACTTAGCATGAGTAGGAGGGATAAGGATGGAACTCTGGGAAATGTCACATTGTAAAAGAAGTGGGTGGAAGAAGAGGAGGTTATAAAGGAGTATAAGAAGCAGTAGCAATAAAAGAAAGGCAAAAACAGCAGAGTAGTGTCCTAAGAACTAAGGTGGAAGAGAACTGGGGTCAAGTATTTAAGGAGGTCAAATAGGAAGATGGCTAATAATGGGCCTGGCATGTTACTGATAATCCATTTCAAGGATGGTGGTAGTGAAGCAGTGGAAGCAAAGTCAGAATGTGATGGGTGAAGGAGCAAATGAAAGGTAAGGAGGAAAGAGAAAATTCAGTTTCTAGAGGAAAAGGTGGGTTAGTTTTAGATTGAGAGAGACATGAGAGTGTTGGTACTCTGAGGAGTAGGAGCCAGCTGGAATGGAGAGAATAAAAGAAAGAAGAGAAAGATAATTATGTTCCCTTGAACAGCATTTCGCATGTTGGGTTCTTTTTTAAATTCTCCATTCTCCAGGATAACCCAGAATTTTTCAGAATCAGCTAATTCTTCTCCACCCCACCCCACAAAGTCCCAGGCTGTGCACATCCTTGAACACAAGTGTCTATCTGCCCTGCACTCCTCCCCCCACCCCGCTACGGTTCAGCCTCTGCAAGTATCCCACGTTGAGTATTGAAGGAGCATGTGGAGAAGTCCCTGTAGACATATTGTGATGGAACTGTCGTGTGCTCTTCCCACTGCTGATCTTTCAGCTATTCCTGGAGATCTATGGTTTCAAAACAGGAAGTCTTTTCCAGTCAGGATCCATCTACTCAAGTAATTGGGTGTTTGTAGATTTGTTTCTATAAAGGATGTAAGAAAGTCAAAGTCATAGTGCAACCAGGAAAATGAATGTTTTTATTCTTTTTTCTAGTTTTCTTTCAAAAATATTCTCAGCTTCTTGAAGAAAAAACTACTACAAAAGAGCCAATTCATACAACATTGGAGTGTGTGAAAAACAATTTGACCATGGCAGGTAAAAATAAATATGCCTAGAGTTCAGTTGCTGACTATACCTTGTAAGGATCCCAAAGCAATATTTCCAATAAGATTTCCAGGTAGATCATATTATGAAGTTGACTCTCAGGACCATCTTAAGCTATAAATGTGCAAATATATAGGACATAAAATTCTTATGTGTATATTTTTATCTTTGTAAGGAAATAGAGACTTAACTGAGAAAAAGGTTACCCTGCTTTTAGATTTCTTCAGACTTTGCTTCTTTCTGAACTTCCTGTGCACACTTGCTCTTTTTTCAACATTATCAGTCAAAACCATTTGATGAAAATGATGACGATGATGATTTTACTATGGATGTGAATTATTTAAATTTTCAAAATAATAGATTAATTTAGGAATAGTATTATGTTCACAGAAAAATTGAACAGATAATGGAAAGAGATCCCATTTTACCCCTTCTTGGCACACATAGTATCATCTATTATTAATATCTTATATAAGTATGGTACATTTGTTACAACTAATGAGCCAGTATTGATATATAATCATTAATTAGAGTTCACAATTTGTTGAGATTTCCTTAGTGTTCACCTAATGTTCCTTTTCTTTAACAGGATCCCACCCAGGGTTCCACATTACATTGAGTTTCATGTCTCTTTGCGCTCCTCTTGGCTGTGACAATTTCTCAGACTTTCCTTGTTTTTGATGCCCTTGACAGTTTTGAGGGATACTGGCCAGGTATATTATAGGATGTCTCCCTACTAGAATTATGTTTTCCTCGTAATTAAAATGGGGTTACTGGTTTTTGTGAGGAGGATCACAGATGTAAAATGCTAGTTTCATCACATCATATCGAGGGTATGTACTATCAGAATGATTTTTGACTATTGATGTTGACCTTGATTACCTGGCTAAGGTAGTGTTTGTCAGGTTTCTTTGCTATAAAGTTACTCTTTTTTCTCCTTTCCATACTGTGCTCTCTACACAGCCCACACTTAAGGATAGAGGAGTTATGCTCCCCATCCAATAGGGTGGAGTATTGTGGTAGGGTTTTCCAGAGAAACAGAACCAATAGGAGGTATGTACAGAATGACATTTATTCTTAAGGAATTGATTCGTGCAATTGCAGAGGCTTGAGAAGTTCAAAGTTTGACGGGGCAGCCAGGAGGCTGGAGACTCAGGAACAAGTTGTGGCTTGAGTCAAAGACAGTCAGTCTGCTGCAGAACCAGGAAGAGCCAGTGTTGCAGCTGAAGTCCAAAGGCAGCCTGCTGGAGAACTTCCTCTTGCTCAGAGGGGGACATCCTTTTGTTCTGTTCAGATCTTCAACTGATTAGATGAGGCCCACTTACATTATGGAGCACAATTTCCTTTACTCGAATTTCAACAATTTAAATGTAAATCTCATTAAAAATATCCTCACAGAAACATCTAGAATGTTCAACCAAAAATGTGGGCACCGTGGCCCAGACAAGTTGACACATAAAATTACCCATGACAGGTATCTATATAATTTATTAGAAATTCTTGTGCATGTGAGAATTGTCTCTTCTATCCCATTTATTAACTTATCCAATCATTTGTTTACATATGCATTTACTCATGGTTATATATTTTAAACTTTGGATTATAATGCAATACTACTTTATTTATTTTGTTCTTCCAGATGTTCTTTCATTTGGTTCCTTGGGTCCTTTTTCTTTTTTCTTAAAGAAGGTCTCACTGTATCCCCCAGACTGGAGTACTATGGTGTGATCACAGCTCACTGCAACGTCAATTCCCGGGCTCAAGTGATCTTGATGCTTCAGCCTCATGAGTACTTGAGACTACAGGTGCCCATCACCTGCAGTCTAAATTTTTTGTACAGATGGGGTCTCACTATGTTGCCCAGGCTGGTCTTAAACTCCTGGCCTCAAGAAATCCTCCTGCCTTTGCCTCCAAAAGTGCTGGGATTACAGATGTGAGCCACTGTGCCAGGCCTTACTGTGACCTTTTGGCATATCACCATCAATGTGGGTTTTGTTTTACTGTTTTTTTTTTTTTTTTTTTTCAGAGACAAGAGTCTTGCTCTGTTGCCCAGGCTAGAATGCCGTGGTATCAGCCTAGTTCATAGCAACCTCAAACTCCTGGGCTCAAGCAATCCTTCTGCCTCAGCCTCCCGAGTAGCTGGGACTACAGGCATGGGCCACCATGGCCAGCTAATTTTTTCTATATATTTTTAGTTGTACAGCTAATTTCTTTCTATTTTTAGTAGAGACAGGGTCTCTCTCTTACTCAGGCTGGTCTTGAACTCCTGACCTCGAGCGATCATCCCACCTCGGCCTCCCAGAGTGCTAGGATTACAGGCGTGAACCACTGTGCCTGGCCTGTTTTTGGTGGTTTTTTCTGGTACTTCCTTGCCTTCTGGGACTACAAAACGCTAGGAACTCATGTCCCTATTCTCGAGTCAGACATTTATTTGAGGAGCCTGGTTCTTTTAATTGAAGAATAACAGTTTTGATAAATTGTATTTTCATTTTCATTCAGTTAATGTATTTTTAAAAAATTTCCCGGATTTGAGAGGATTGACTGCAATTTTGAAAAAAAAATTTTCCTGAGACTTCTTTGACCTATTGATTATTTAGAAGTAATGTTGTTTACTTTCTTTCTTTTATTATTTTCTCATTTGCTTCCATTGTGGTTGGAGAACACTTTCTATGTGATTTCAATGATTTAAAGTTTGTGGAGATTTGTTTTATGCCCCAGGATTTGTTTTATCTTGACATATGTTCCACAGGCACTTGAAAAGAGTGGGTATTATGCTGTTTGGTAGAGTGTTCTATAAATGTTGATTAGATCGTGGAGGTTGATGATCTTTTTGAGTTCTTCTGTATTCTTGCTGATTTTTCATGTAGCTGTTCTATCAACTGTTAAGAGCAGAGTATTGATGTGCCCACCTATCATTGTGTATTTGTCAAATTTATCATTTCAATTGTATCAGTTTTGGCTTTACACATTTGCAGGTCTGTTTGGTATATACGCATTTAGGATTACTATATGAGGCTCTATTTATCTTTTTCCTGTCTATTTTGTTTTTGTTGTTCAGTTGGCAATTTCTATTGTTTTGTCTTCCAATACACTGTCAATCTGGTGTTGAGCGTATCCACTGAGACTTTTATCTTGGTTATTGTATTTTTCAATTGTAAAATTTTCATTTGGTTTTTCTTGATATCTTCTATTGCTTTACTGAAGCTTACTATTTTTTTCATTTATTTCAAGCAAGTTTGTACCTTCTTGTATTTTTAACATGGCTACTTTAAAATCTTTGTCATATAATTGTAACATTTATGTTATCTTGGTTGCTGGCATCTATTTATTATCATTTTTTATTACATTTGAGAACTTCCTGGTTCTTGGTATGATGAGTTATTTTCTATTGAATGCTGCACAGTTTTGCATTAGGTTCTTAGAGTCTGGATCTTATTTAAACATGTTTGAACTGGCATTTCCCAATACCACTGCAGTGGGAGAAAGGGGGTCCTGCCCCGTTATTGCCTGACCGCAGTAGACTTGGCTTTGTCGACACCTGAGGGGCGGGCATGCTTGTTACACCTGGGTGGGGATGGGAGTCCCAGCTTCCACGTGGTCTCCTTTGGTCCTTAATTTTAATTATACACACACTTTTAAAAGGGATTACTTATATTGTACTTATTTGCCCCTCATTCCCATACAGAGAAAGTCTGGAGCTGCTGCCCCAAGAACTGGAGGTCATTTAGTTCCAAATGCTACTTCATTTCTACTGAAGCAAAATCTTGGCATAAGAGTGAGGAGAACTGCTCGAGAATGGAGGCTCACTTGCTGGTGATCAACACCAAGGACGAGCAGGTACTTTCTAATAGACAATGGAGTCGTGAGCCCTACATACTTTTTGTATATCTCTCTTGGCTAAGAAGGAGGCCTTTGTTATCTTGCGATATTTGTGCTATGGTAGAGGGCTTTAATAAAATAGATAGGAAAGACCCCTAAGTCTTTTTTTTTCATTTTAGCATATTATGGGGGTACAAATGTTAAGGTTATGTACATTGCCCTTGCTCCCCCTCCCCCCTCGAGTCAGAGCTTCAAGCGTACCCATCCCCCAGATGGTGCCCATCGCATTCATTATGTATGTATATACCCATTCCCTCCTCCCCCCTCCCATCTGCCCAATGCCTGATAAATATGTTCCATATCTTCTTCCTGCTTCAGGAAAACTAATCTTCCCAAAAGAAATTGTGGCATTAAAAATATAACATATGGGGGTAGAGTTGAAGGATGAAAATGTTTCAGCCTGAACTATCAGCTGTTATTCTAATGTGTAATTGTTTTATACATTATTAACTAACAGAGAAAAGGCGTTAAGTTGAATAGGGAAATAAAGTTAAATCATTACCAATCACAAACAATCAGGAGTGAAATTAAAGGATCTCTGAAGTTATGAAAGGAGAATGACTAAATCCACCAAAATTTTCTCATACACACCTTTGAAGAATGGCATCTCTTGATGACAAAAAGAGGGGAAGTCAGTCTGAGATGAGAATTCATTATGCTCATGGATAGGAATCACTTCCCACATCTACTGAACATCACGCTTACACGTGACGTCTTTGACCCTGCCCTGCTCAGCCAGGGGAGACCCGCACTCCTAGGATCCTCTCCCTTTCTCCTCATTTCTCTAAAGTCAGACAGAACCAGTTTAGGCTGAGGACTCTAAGGCTGTGACTCCTTTCTTTTCTTACCTCAGGATTTCATCGCCCAGAATCTGAATAAAGATTCTGCTTATTTTGTGGGGCTGTCAGACCCGGAGGGTCGAAGACATTGGCAATGGGTGGATCAGATGCCGTACAACCAAAGTGCCACGTGAGTATAGAGGTTGTTAAGGAGTCCTGGGTCCAAGCTCATGCCGGGAGTTTAGGGTGTTCTGGCTATTGGCTGTAAAACTGGAATAGCTCACTGTTAACTTCTGGGCACTGGATCAAATAATTTTATTATTTCTTTAGTCATCACAAGAATCTGAGGAAGCGCCTGTTATTCATTTTCCCACTATAGAGATGAGGAAATTGAGTTTGGAGAGTGTAGAAAATTCAGCTAAGGTCACCAACAGTTTCAACAATGGTCCTGAAATCCAGGTGGATTTTACTGTGCTTTTAACCACTATATTAATATCTATAAATATAATACAAATTCATGTTGATTAAGATCATAACCAACTATTAAAGATTTCATATTTATCATAAAGCAAAAATGCTAAATTTTAAGAGTTTTATAATAGCTCATATTTATGAAATGCTTTAAAAACTCAAGTACTTTAGTAGATGAACACCTTTGATCCTCATATCTACTGTGTGAAACATGCAGTGATGTTACTCTACTCCCCATTTTTTATGTAGGAAAATTGAGAATCAGGGATATTAAATGACTTGTCTAAGATAACAGGGACAGGTAGAAGATAGAGATTTTTACCAGTTCTTCAGACTCCAAAAACAGTGCATTAAAAAAGGGGAAAAAATTCTATTGATAAGTGGGGCCAGTGTGAAATGTTTTCATCATCTAAGGTTGACAGCCCTTGGGAACAAGACATAAGGATGGGCAAATACAAGACAGTCTCGGGGTATCTGCTGCGAGGATATTTAAAGCAATAAGGTGGAACATACTGAGTGATGTGGGCACAGTTTTCAAGGGAAACACGAGAGATGCAGGCAGAGGAGAAACTGTATGATGAGTGGGGAGGGTGGATTTGGACATATCTGACTTTGACTTCTGTGAAGTTCATCCCCAGCTGCTCACCCCCTTACTGTCTCTAACCCTTTTTGAAGCACCGTTTAAAGAAATGCCCTCATCCTTTTTCTCCCCTTCAGATTCTGGCATCGGGGTGAGCCCAGTGATCCCAAGGAGCGTTGTGTTCTGCTGAATATTCGCTCTTCATCATGGGGCTGGAATGACGTTCGTTGTGAGTCTTCTGAAAGGTCAGTTTGTGAGATGATGAAGATCTACTTATGAACTGAACATTCTCCATGGACATGTGGTTGGATTGGCATCCATCATTCAAGAGATAGATAATAAGCTCGTTATTTATGTGTAAGGGAGTTCCACAGAATTTTATGCAGCCAGTCAGCTATTTCTCTTATGAGAGAATTGGTCCATACATTCATTCATTCATAAAATGAGCATTTATCGGGCATTTTCATGTGCAACAGACTATACTCAGAGACACCTTTTGTGTACACATGGAGGGAACATGAGCCTCTCTCCTAACTTATGTCTGGCTGCTTAGGGATTTACTGATATAATTATATGACGTGTTTTTTTTCTACCTGTCTGAGTTTTCTCTCCCCCTGCCCAGCTTTATGTATATACAATTGACAAATAAAATTGTATGTATTAAGGTCTACATTACAGTGATTTGACTTACATATATGTTGTTTACCACATATACGATTACCACAATCAGTTAGTTAACATCACCTTACGTGGTGTGTAGTGAGGACATTATTTTGTGTGTAGTGAGAACATTTAAAATCTACTCCCTCAGCAGATTTCAAGCATGCAATATAGTATTAACTATAGTCCCCATGTTGTACATTAGATCTCCAGAACTTATTTATCTTATAACTGAAAGTTGGTACTCTTTGACCAACATCATCGCTTTCCCCCCTCCCTGCACCCCCTGGCAACCACCACTCTTTTTTTCTATGAGATTGACTGAAGAGTCTACGTATAGATGGGATCACACAGTGTTGGTTATTGCCTGACTTATTTCACTTAGCATAATGCCCTCATGATTCATCCACGTTGTTGCAAATGGCAAGATTTCCTTCTTTTATGTCTGAGCGGTATTCCATTGTGTATGTGTTTATCCATTCATCCACTGGATGATACTTAAGTTGTTTCCATGTCTTCACTATTGTGAATAACAGTGCAACACACATGGGATTGCAGATATATGTTCTAGAAAATAATGAAAACGTTTCCACTTCCAAAAGTGTCAAAAAGAATAAAATACTTAGGAATAAATTTAACCAAAGAGATGCAAGATTAGTATGCTGAAAACTATAAAACACTGATGAAAAAAATTGAAGACATGAAATAATGGAAAGATATCCTGTGTTCATGTATTGAAAGAATTCATATTGTTTAAATGTCCCTACTGGAGTGACATCACCAAGCTGGCCTGCTAGAAGCCTTTAGCACTTGTCCCCCACACAAAGACAGCCAAAGGAATGACTGACAAACTACATTTTCATGAGAATAACTAACGGAGAGCGTCAGAGTACATGAGAGGAGTAGCAGAAACCCCATAGAGCACAAAAACCCAGCATGGCCACATAGAGCATGGAAGGAAACCCCTTGCCTCTGCCACCTTACCCCCCAGCTGGGGTCAGCTCAGAACCAGGAGAGACTTCTCCCTGCAGGAAAAAGGTAAGCAAAAGGTCCCCAGCAGCCCCCATCACCTCTTTGGACACCTGTAGTCCTCCACCCTGGGGACTCTTGGGTCCTTACAGGTGCAAAGCCCAGCTGGGGGAGCTGCTTGGCATCCACACAGCTGTGCTCCCACAGAGCAGGCACCAGTACCATACCCCACCCCTGTGTCTCATGGGGCTGCTGTGCCACACCAGCTTGGAACTGGAACCGCTGCTGGAGTGTGGGCTGCTCTGGGTACAGCATGCTGCTTCAGCAGAGCAGCAAGTGGGAGGGGTAGATAAAGTGGCTCTGCAGCAGCTTGGCCCCACAGGGTGGGGTGTGGCAGCACTCAGCTCAGGGATGGCATGCCACAAGGCAGGGATGGTTCAATGACATCAAAGCCTCAGGGATAGAAGAGTGCATGGCCACTTCCCCCAGGGAAATGGTTCCTTGGTTGCCCAGAGCCCAAGTTGAAGCATTCAGTGCCCTACCTCCTAGGAACTGATGCCATGGCCACCCAGGGCAGTCACACCCCACTGTGCCTAAGTTGAAATGGCACCCTCCTCCCCAGGAATATGGTGTCTTGGCTGCCCAGAGCAGCCATGGCCCTTTAGGTGAGAGCTGAAATGTATCACCAGAAAATCTGTGCCATGACTGAGCCAAGCATCTGTACGTCCCAGGGCTGAGCTGATGTGTTATCCCATGTTAGAGCATTGACTGGGCTGAGACGCTCTGTCCAACAGGCAGAACAACTGTAAAATCCTTATTTCCTGGAATTGGAGTGGCTTCCCAGAATCTAATCTGCTGAGACACATGCCTCTCCTGGAAGTAGATTAATCTCTGTGCTGTTCCCTGTCCCCCAGTGGCCAAGTTACAGCTGTATTCCAGCATCCCAGGGTCCTTGCTGCTGTTGCACCTGGCCTCACAGAGTCTGGGATATGGCTGTGTTCTACCATTGTAGGAGCCAGAGTCTTCACTATTTGGTGCGTCAACCTCATATCCTGAGTTGCCACTTTGCCCTCTTGGCTGTGGTTCCTGAATTGTGGCTCTGCCCTGTTCCCCAAGCCCAAACCTCCAGAGTACCTCTTCTTCCCTGAAGTCTCCTGGGCCTGAGCTACTGAGATGAAGGGGGCAGATGCCTCACAGTCACAGACCCTGGCTTTGTGCGCAATCTACAGCCAACCCTGCCTTAGAGGGTTAGCCTACACGCCGGGTGCCACAGTAGGCTTTTGAGACCCTGAACCCAGGACCCCAGCTCTACAGCTGCTCTTAGTACCTGTGCCCTGAGACCCAGTGATGTTGCAGCTGCTTGTGGGCTGTGTCAGATCCAATGCCAAGAGGGATCCCCTCAGCTAGGTCTTACCATTGTGACAGAAACAAGAACAAGAAGATGGCAAAGCCCTTGCCATTGAGGACCTTAGCAATCTATGCTGATGTAGACACTGCCACAAACTCCTGTAGCCTAGGCCAGTGAGGCACCCACAGTCATTGCTGACATTGATCACAGCTGAGAAGCTGAACAGAGGCCATACCACGGAACATACTCAGAAGCAGAGCCACCACAGCCTTTCCAACTGGTATGTGAAGACCCATCTGCAGGTGAAAGGCTTTCTTATAAAAAACTGAACTCTGTAAAGTTCAGAAGAGGTGACTTTGTTCCACCAGATGTGCAGACATTAAGGCAAGGACACAAGAAACATGAAAAAGCAAGGAAACATGATACCAACAAAGGAACACTATAATACTCCAGTAACTGACCCCAAAGAAATTTACAAATTGCATAAAATGGAATTCAAAAAAATGTTCATAAGGAAACTTAGCCATAATAAATTGTTAAGAAATATATATTAGGTTATTAAGTATGGAATGTCCAATTTACTTAAGTACTGCGTTTGACAGTTGATATCTCTGACCTTTCACTTTGACACTTCTTGTTTGTTTTTTTAATTGTGAAAGTGTATCCTCAGTGTTTCAAACACACATTTTGGCTTGTGCCTATCTTTCAAATTGATTTTTTTAGAACAATTTTTGTGAAACCATGGATAAATAAAAAATTGATGTTGTTTTCGAATATGAGTTCCATCATGGAACCAATGCAACACAGATAGCTTGAAATGTCAACTAAGTGTTTGGGAAGGATATGGCTAATGAACGCATACTATGTTGATGATTTGAGATGTTCTGTTCTGGTCATGTTAATCTTGAAAATGAACCATGTGGGAGACCTGAGACCAAAGTGGATAATGATGAGCTGAAAGCTGTAGTGGAAGTGAATCCATCTCAATCTAGGCATGCATTAGCAGCAAGGTTTGATGTTACTACTTCTACAATACTGGACCATTTGAAACAAATGACTGAAGTAAAGAAGCTGGATGGATGTATGAATTAAGCATGAATTAAACGAACATCGGAAGAGAAATTGTCTCAAAGCTTGCCTTTCTTCAGTGTCACGACATAAAGGTGAACCATTTCTACACCATATTGTTATGTGTGATTAAAAATGTATTTCTTTTGACAAATGCAAGCATTTGGCACAATGGTCGGATGAGCTGAAGGCCAAAACACAGTCCAAAACCAAATATTCATCCAAAAAAGCTAACGATGTCTGTCTGATGGTCCAGAACTGGTATTATCTACTACAGCTTCATGAAACTTGGTCAGTCAATTACAGCGGATGTCTACTGCAACCAATTGAACAAAATTATGAAGATGCTTGCAATTAAGCAGCCAAGATTAGTCAATAGAGGCAGGCCAATCCTCTTGCAAGACCACGTGTCTCAAAAACCAACACTGCTCAAACTACAGAAGCTGGACTTGGAAACTCTCTGTCATCCATGGTATTCACCAGACCTTGCACCAACTGGCTACCACTTTTTTCAGGTTTTGGACCACTTTGTAAGGAAAAATATTCAATTCTCAATGAGCTATGGAAAAACGCCTTTTGTGATTTTATCACTACTCACTCTCCAGGCTTCTTTGCTGCTGGCACAAGCAGGCTATCATCAAGTTGGCAAAACTCTGTCAATAGTTTAGGCACATACTTTAATTAATTGTACTGCTTCTTGTATGAGATATAATCAACTAAATGTTTGATTCGCAGTTGGACATTTAATATTTAATGACATTTATATAAAAAGATGAAAATTGTGACACCAAAAAATAAATTGCAGGCCAAGTGTAGTGGCTCATGCCTGTAATCCCAGCACTTTGGGAGACTGAGATAGGAGGATTGCTTGAGCCCAGGAGTTCAAGACCAACCTGGGCAACACAGTGAGATTCTATCTCTACCGAAAAAAAAATTTTTTAAAAAATTAGCTGGGCGCAGTGGCTTGCACCTGTAGTCCTAGTTACTTGGGAGGCTGAGCCAGGAGGATTGCTTGAGCCCAGGAGTTTGAAGTTGCAGTGAGCTGTGATTGCACCACTGCACTCTAGCCTGGGTGACAGAGTGAGACACTGTCTCTAAAATAAATAAATAAATAATAAATAAATAAATTGCAGGAAAGAGGGCAAAAGTGTAGAGTTTTTGTCTGCTACTGAATTTAAGTGGTTATCTGTGTAATATAGTCTATTATAACTTTAAGATACTTTATGTAACCCTCATGGTAGCTGCAAAGCAAACAACTATAGCGGATAAAAAAACTTAGCACTTCAGAAAATCACCAAATCACAAAGATAAATAACAAGAGAGAAAGAAAGGAACAAAGAGTCTACAAAACAATCAGAAAACAATTAACAAAATGGCAGTAGTAAGTCCTAACTTATCAATAATTACTTTGAATGTAAATGGATTAAATTCTTCAATCGCAAGACATAGAGTGGCTGATGGATTAAAAAGAGGCTCCACTATATGCTGCCTAAAAGAGACCCACTTTCACCTTAAGGACACACACAGGCTGAAAGTGAAGGAATGGAAGAAGATATTCCACGTAAATTATAATCAAAAGGAGTAGGTAGGGGGCTATCCTTGTATAAGATAAAATAGACATCAAGTCAAAAACTGTTACAAGAGACAAAGATGGTCATTAGTTAATGATAAAGGGCTCAATTCACCAAGAGGACATAACAGTTGTAAATATATATGCATCCAACATTGGACACCTAAATATATAGAGCAAATATTAATGGACATGAAGGGAGAAATAGATTACAATACAATAATAGTAGGTGACTTCAATGCCCCACTTTTAACAATGGACAGATTAACCACAAAAAAATTAATGAGGAAATACTGAAATGGAACTTCACTTTAGACAAAATGGACCTAAAAGATATATAAAAATCTTTTCATTCAACAGCAGAAGAATATATATTCTTCTGTAGTGCACAGGGAGCATTCTCCAGGAGAGACAATATGGTAGGCTGCAAAACAGTCTTAACAGAGTTAAGAAGATCAAAATTATATCAAGTATTGTTTAAGACAACAATGGTATGAAACTAGAAATCAACAACAGGAGGAATTTTGGAAAATTCACAAATATGTGGACATTGAACAGCATGTTCCTGAACAACTAATTGGTCAAAGAAGAAATTATAAGGGAAATTTAAAAACATTTTAAGACAAATAACAATGGAAACACAATCTACCAAAACCTATGGGATGCAGCAAAAGCAGTTCTAAGAGGGAAGTTAACAGCAAGAAATGTCTACATTAAGAAAGAACAAAGATCCCAAATAAATAGCCTAACATTATGCTTCAAGGAACCAGAAAAAGAAGAACTAAACCCAAAGTTAGCAGAAGGAAGAAAATCATAAAGATCAAAACAGAAATAAATCACATAAAGAATAGAAAAGCCTATAGGAAAAAATCAATAAAACAGGTGTTTTTTATTAAATAAAATGAACAAACCCTTAGATTAAGACAAAAAGAGAAAAGATGTAAATGTATAAAATAAGAAAAGAAAGTAGGAACATTACAATTTATAGTTTTTACTGTACAGATCTTTCTTGGTTAAATTTATTTGTAAATATTTTGAATTTTTTGAACAGTATTTAAAAATTTTTACAACAGATGCCTCAGTGATAAGATACTATTATGAACAATTACATACCAATAAATTTTGATAACCTAAAGGATAAACTCCTAGAACCTCCCAAGGTTAAATTAGAAAGAAATGGAAATTAGTGCAACCACTATGGAGAATACTTGCACTCTGTTGATGGGAATGTAAGTTAGTACAACAATTATGGAAAACAGTATGGAGGTTTCTCAAAAAACTAAAAGTAGAACTACCATATGACTCAGCAATCCCACTGCTAGTTATATATCCAAAAGAAGGGAAATCAGTATGTTGAAGAGATATCTGTATTCTCATATTTATTCCAGCACTATTCACAATAGCCAAGATTTAGAATAAACCTAAGTGTCCATCAATGGATGAATGGATAAAGAAATTGTGATACATATACACAATTGAATATTATATAGCCGTAATAAAGAAAGAAATCTTGCCATCTGCAACAACATGGATGGAACTGGAAAACATTATGTTAAGTGAAATAAGCTAAGTACAGAAAGACAAATCTCACATGTTCTCACTCATATGTGGGAGTTAATATTAAGAACAATTGATTCCATGGAGATAATGAGTAGAATCATGGTTACCAGAGGATGAGAAGTGTAGTGGGGGTGGGGAATAAAGTGGGGATGGTTAATGGGTACAAAAATATAGTTATATAGTTAGAATGAACAATATTTGATAGCACAGCAAAGTATCTATAATCTAAAGTAAATCAGGGCATTTTAAAAATTCTTAGTGGAAATTCTTTCCACTAAAAGAGTGGAACTGGAATGTTATTACCACAAAGAAATGATAAATGCCTGAAGTGATGGATACCCTAATTGCCCTGATTTGATTAATTCACATTATATGTCTATATCAAAACATCACATGTACCATATAAATATATACAACTATTATATACTCATAAAAATTAAAAATTAGAAAAAAGAAAGCCTGAATAGACCAATAACAAAGAGTTTGCAGTAATAATTAGAAACCTCCCAATGAAAAACTCAGGACCAGATGACTTTATAGCTAAATTCTACCAACATTTAAAGAATTAAGACCAAAACTTCTTTTTTTTATTTTTTGTGTGATTATTTATTTATTTAATTTTTTAAATTTCAGCACATTATGGGGGTACAAATGTTTATGTTACATATATTGCCTTTGGCCCTCAACCTGAGTCAGAGCTTCAAGCATGCCCAGATGGTATGCACTGTACCCATTGGGTGTGAATATAGAAAATTAACAAGAAAAAGTCAAACAACTCCATTAAAGCCATATATGACAAACTCACAGCCAAGATAATAATAAATGGGGAAAAATGGAAAGCATTTCCTCTTAGAATTGGAACCAGACAAGGCTGCCCACTATCTCCGCTTCTATTCAACATAGAGCTGGAAGTCCTTGCCAGAGCAATCAGACAAGAAAGGGGAATTAAGGGTGTCCAAATAGGGGCAGAAGAGGTCACACTCTCATTCTTTGCTGACAGTATGATATTCTATCTAGAAAATCTCAAGAATTCAACCAAGAGACTCCTGGAATTGATAAATGAATTCAGTAAAGTCTCAGGACACAAAATCAATGGCATTCATATATGCCAATAATAGTCAAGGTGAAAAGCAAATCAAAGATGCAACATCTTTCACAATAGCATCAAAGAAAATTAAATATCTAGGAATATATTTAATGAAGAATGTGAAAGACCTATATAGGGAGAACTATAAAATGCTGAGAAAAGAAATTGCAGAAGATATAAACAGATGGAATATCCTGCCATGCTCATGGATTGGCAGAATCAATATTGTTAAAATGTCCATACTACCTAAAGTGATCAACACAATTAATGCAATCTCTATCAAAATACCATCATCATTCTTTTGCAGATCTAGAAAGAATAATTCTACACTTTGTATGGAAGCAGATACATATAGCCAAAGCAATATTGAGCAAAAGGAACAATTTGGGAGGCATCAGTCTACCAGATGTCAAACTTTACTACAAGGCTATAGTAACCAAAATAGCACGATACTGGCACAAGAACAGAGATATAAACCTTTGGAACAGGACTGAGAATTCAGATATAAAACCATCTTCATATTGTCATCTAATCTTCGACAAAACAGACAAAAATACACACCGAGGAAAAGCATATCTATTCAATAAATGGTGCTGGCAAAACTGGATAACCACATGCAGAAGATTAAAACTGGATCCCTACCTCTCACCTCTCACAAAAAGTGAACTCACAATGGATAACAAACTTAAGCCTAAGGCATGAAACTGTAAGAATTCTAGTAGAAAATGTTGAGAAAACTCTTGTAGACATTGGCCTAGGCAAAAGAATTTATGAAGAAGACCCTCAAAGCAATCACAGCAGCAACAAAAATAAATAAATGGGACCCGATTAAATTAAAAAGATCTACAGTGAAGGACACTATCAATAGAGCAAATAGACAATCTATAGAATGGGAGAAAATACTTGCATGCTACACTTCCGATAAAGGACTGATACCAAGAATCTATATAGAGGGCCAGGCGTGGTGGCTCACGCCTGTAGTGCTAGCACTCTGGGAGGCCAAGGTGGGTGGATTGCTTGAGGTCAGGAGTTTGAGACCAGCCTGAGCAAGAGCGAGACCCCGTCTCTACTATAAATAGAAAGAAATTAATTGGCCAAGTAATATATATAGAAAAAATTAGCCAGGCATGGTGGTGCATGCCTGTAGTCCCAGCTACTTGGGAGGCTGAGGCAGGAGGATTGCTTGAGCCCAGGAGTTTGAGGTTGCTGTGAGCTAGGCTGACGCCATGGCACTCAC
>VSMD01126397.1:0-48748 GCA_008750895.1 Mirza zaza | reverse complement strand
GGAGGCCGAGGTGGGCGGATCATTTGAGCTCAGGAGTTCGAGACCAGCCTGAGCAAGAGCGAGACCCCATCTCTACTATAAATACAAAGAAATTAATTGGCCAACTAACATATATATAGAAAAAATTAGCCGGGCATGGTGGCACATGCCTGTAGTCCCAGCTACTTGGGAGGCTGAGGCAGGAGGATCGCTTGAGCCCAGGAGTCTGAGGTTGCTGTGAGCTAAGCTGACGCCACAGCACTCACTCTAGCCTGGGCAACAAAGCGAGACTCTGTCTCAAAAAAAAAAAAAAAAAACTTTATTTACAAACACAGGTGGGGGCTGTAATTAACCAAGTGGTTCCAGGAACAGCAGCAGCCATGTCACTTGGAACCTGTTAGAAACACACATGGCTCCAAAACTCTGGTGGTGGCGACTAGAGACATGTCATGGAAGAAGCCATACCATGACCCCTATGGTTCCAGAGCTTGAGCCTGCCCCACTACGGCTCTAGAAAATCCCAGACACACGAAGTCATCCAGTTTACAGGGTTAAACCCCAGGCAAATGCCCAACGGCTGAAAGGCCACAGACCACACTCCCAGGCAGAGCCCTACGCAATCTCAAACAAAACCTGAGTCTGCGGACCAAGGACACTTATGAGGGTGGGGGGCAGGGGGGAGGAAAATGAGACCCTTTCTGATAAACCTGACACTGAACGGCTAGCGTTGGTTCTTTTCATTTCTTGCCTGACAAGAGTTTCAACCCTTTTGGAAAAACAGTTCCAAAACGCCTCCTCGTACATCCGTCCTTGACTCCGCATCGCATTCAACAAAATTTACCCCTGAATCACCCTTCAGGGACAATCAAACCTCAGAATCTTAGGACGGGAGTATCTGACCTATTCCTCCACACACCAACCACGACCGTGCTACGCCAGACACTGAACATCAGGGTCCAGGGTCCATAAATCCTGCACATACACGCACACACACGTGTGCATGCACACACACACACACACAAGACAACAAATCCTGGTTATCTGAGGGTTACTTCTGGTTAAACCACAAGGAAGGCCAGGCACAGTGGCTCACAACTGTAATCCCACACTCTGGGAGGCCGAGGCAGAAGGATCACTTGAGCCCAGCAGTCTGAGGCTGCAGTGAGCTATGATGATGCCATTGCACTCTACCTAAGGTGACAGAGCAATACCGTCTCAAAAAAAGAAAAAAGAAAAAATTAAAAGAATCAGCATTACTGCATTTTCCTTTTTAAAGTAGCTCTTCATGCTCTTCCTTGCTCAATGCTTAAAATGCCAACATTTACCTAAAAACTTCTGCATTTTAGAGAAACTTGTCATGAAGATATAATAATCAAAGGCTTCATGAGGAGTGAACCAGCTTCGACACAGAAGAGCAAAACCCCATTCTCTCCAAAGTGGCCCCAGCACTGCTCTCCAGTGAGGGAGAGGCTGCGCCACACTCGAGCATGCACGGGCAGAGGGCGGCCGCCACAGAGCTCAGGGCACAGAGACGCCAGCTACCATCGAACAGGAAGTTTCAAGGAACAATCAGCTGGGCTCCCAGGTGCCCCTCTGCTCCCCGTCGCTGACCTGCACCCCGGCCTTGGCACACCAGAAGTGCCAACATGGGGAAAGCTACCCCTTTAAAGCTGAGGCCCAAAACCAACCACGGAAAGGAATTCAGAGGAAACCAAAAGAAAAAACTGTCAAAAAAAAAAAAAAAACCCATAAAACATGTCTGCAGCAATAGGAGACAAGATATGGTGTCCACAAATCAAAACAGGTGGGAACTTTTACAAAAGAAACAAAGAAAAAGGACATCTTAGAAAGGAAAATGAAATCATAGAAACTAAAAGTAGTCAGCTAAAAAAAAGAACAAGCCGACAAAGCGGAGGAAATCTCCAGAAAGTAACACTGGGACGTGAAGGAACGGGGGTTCCAGCAACAGGAGGACCTGCCACCCAAGATGACTGATGTCCAACCATAAGGACCCCCAAAAGAAAGAGGGAGAATGGAATGAAGTGCCAGGAAATGTCATTAGCGTCGCCCTGAAAATGCCAGAGAGCCTCCAGATGACAAGGGCCCAATGGGTACCTAGCACAGGACCAAAGAGGACTCACCTCGAGGCACATTATGGTGACATTTCAGGTCCAAGAGAAGGCTCCAAAAGTTCTCAAGAGACAGGCAGGTCACGTGCATGGGCCCGAGTCAGATGGCACCGACTTCACCATGGGGATAGTGGAAGCAAAACGCTTAGAGGAAAGTCGACAGAGCATCCTGCTCCCAGCCCAACAAACACGTGGTGGAAAATTATCCATTTGGCCATGCGATCCCCCAAGCACCTGTCCACACAGCACGCTGCAGTCACCCAGACAAAGTAAGGGACCCAGAAGGGGGACTCCCTAGGTCCCCACACCAGGGAAAGGCACAGAGATATCCAGGGCAAAGAAAGCCCCAGGCGCAGCGGCTGAAAGCAGGCGGCCAAGAGCCCCTGGACCACAGAGGCCTGTGCCGAAAGGCGGGGGAGGCTGGAGCCAGAAGGAACAGCCAGAGAGCCTGAGAAAAGCGAGCAGGGAGCAAAAAATGGGAAGGAGACAAGCCTAACTCCAGGAACTGGGAGCGCAGAAGAAATACAGCCAGAGACACAGATGCAGGGCAGCAGGTGGCACGAACAGGAAATGAGGTGAGGACGGAGTGATCTGACCGGAAATGAGGTGAGGACACAGAGTGGCCCAGATGGGAAATGAGGTGAGGACAGAGTGATGTGATAGGAAATGAGCTCAGGACACAGAGAGGTCCAGACAGGAAATGAGGTCAGGACAGAGTGATCTGACAGGAAATGAGGTCAGGACACAGAGGTCCACACAGGAAATGAGCTCAGGACACAGAGAGGTCTAGATAGGAAATGAGGTCAGGACAGAAGGATCAGACAGGAAAATGAGGTCAGGACACAGAGAGGTCTAGACAGGAAATGAGGTCAGGACACAGAGAGGTCTAGATAGGAAATGAGGTCAGGACAGAAGGATCAGACAGGAAAATGAGGTCAGGACACAGAGAGGTCTAGACAGGAAATGAGGTCAGGACAGAATGATCAGACAGGAAATGAGGTCAGGACACAGAGAGATCCAGACAGGAAATGAGGCCAGGATAGAGTGATCTGACAGGAAATGAGGTCAGAACACAGAGAGGTCTAGATAGGAAATGAGGTAAGGATACAAAGAGGTCTACACAGGAAATGAGGTCAGGACAGAATGATCAGACAGGAAATTAGGTCAGAGCACAGAGAGATCCAGACAGGAAATGAGGCCAGGATAGAGTGATCTGACAGAAAATGAAGTCATGACACAGAGAGGTCTAGACAGGAAATGAGGCCAGGATAGGGTGATCTGACAGGAAATGAGGTCAGGACACAGAGAGGTCTAGACAGGAAATGAGGTCAGGACACAAAGAGGTCTAGACAGAAGATGAGGTCAGGACAGAATGATCAGACAGGAAATGAGGTCAGGACACAGAGAGATCCAGACAGGAAATGAGACCAGGATAGGGTGATTTGACAGGAAATGAGGTCAGGACACAGAGAGATCTAGACAGGAGATGAGGTCAGGACACAAAGAGGTCTAGACAGAAATGAGGTCAGGACAGAATGATCAGACAGGAAATGAGGTCAGGACACAGAGAGGTCTAGACAGGAAATGAGGTCAGGACACAAAGAGGTCTAGACAGAAGATGAGGTCAGGACAGAATGATCAGACAGGAAATGAGGTCAGGACACAGAGAGATCCAGACAGGAAATGAGACCAGGATAGGGTGATTTGACAGGAAATGAGGTCAGGACACAGAGAGGTCTAGACAGCAGATGAGGTCAGGACACAAAGAGGTCTAGACAGAAATGAGGTCAGGACAGAGTGATCATGCAGGAAATGAGGTCAGATGACACTTTCAGTCATAAACATCAGCCCTAAGGACAGATTTAACAAAACCCTAAGGTGCAGTAGTGTCATCACACCTGGGGCAGGTAGTGAGAACAGGTCCCCTGTTAGGAAGACTAAATAGCAGGGCCAGGGGTCAAGGGGCAATGTGCTTGTCACTCAAATATGTGGGGCCAACAAAACACGCAAGAGACTGGAAAGTGCCCTCCTACAGCCAGTGGCAGAGGGCAGGACAGGGAGGCCAGCTGTCGTCTGACTTTTGGTACTCTGACTACAGACCACATCCACGGGCCCCTTAACTAGCAAAAGAGGATGAAAAGAAAACCCGCATGGGGGGATGACTAACACCAAACTGGGAGAAGTCACCTGGCTTGCAAGACGCAGGGGCCAGTCCACACCAAGTGCCACACGACTGAAAGGCGATGCCAGCTGTGCCCAACTGCAGAGCACAGGCGTCTGGAGGAACAAGCGCCGTCTCGGCTGTCTCCACCAGACCGCGGAGCCCCACAGGGGCACAGCAGAGGGACCACGGGCTCCAGGGGCACGTGCCTGAGGCCTGTGCTATCCTACTGGCAAAACCCCAAGTCACACCCAAATAGCGACCACAGTCCAGCCAAGAATGTGATGACTTCGAGAACAAAAAGAAGATTCCAACGCGGCTCCCACCTCTCCTCTTTCCCCACCCCCAGCGGTGGCAGTAACGAATCCAGGTGCAGCAGCAGGCAGGGAAGGTGCCCGTCACTGCGCACAGCGATGATGGGCCGAATTTTCACCTTGTCCAGACCGAAATCGAGTAAATTAAGAGGAAACGCAGCCAAATAACCAGCTAAATAGGACCTCAGCCTCCACGGTTTGGTGATTCCCAGGACGAGGCAGCATCACCACAGGGCTGCAAGGGACAGGGACACCCCAAGCACCCCGGGACACAGAGGCCCACAAGGGGGAGGGCAGAACCAGGCCTCCTGCCCCTGCCATGAGCGCCCATGCTTGGGGACCAGGCAGGGCCAGCACTAAGCAGGCCCGTCCAGCCAGGCCACGCCTCCTCTAACAGACCTTCCAGACTCCCCAGAGCCAACGTGTCAAGGTGAATAAGCAACTCCCATGGGGCCAAGCCCCTCAGAGGGGCAGCCCACCCTCGGCCCACCTCATCATCACGGAGAACCCACACGGAGCATCTGGAATAATGAAGTCCAACCAAGAACCATGAGGGGCCGCTCAGGACAGCAGAGTGCCTGTGAGGACGTGTGAACACTCCGCAGCCCGGGCGCTGCTGAGAATGCCTCCTCCGTGCACAAGGCCGAGTTCCCCGCCGGAGCCAGGAGCCCTGGCCCACCTCCCGCTCTGAAACGGCTACCTGCAGCCTGGGAACAGTTCCTCCCCCAAAGCAAACCCCAGAGTTGAGCAGGGTGCCCAATGGAAGGCGCTACGCCCCGTGTCTCAGCGCTGCTTCTCGTACGGGACAAGCGTCCAGAACGCAGAGCCTCCAGCACTGAAGCGCCCTGTGGACAGTGCCCCAGACTCGGACGTATGCGGACCACCAGAACGGAACCCCCAGCAAGGCCTTTGCTGACAACGCAACCCCACACGCCCCATCACCATAGGCTCCCCGGGGCGAGTGCAGAATCACGTGGGTGACACCCGCTCTGGTATGTGGTGCACAGTGAGCACCCGAGGGCAGGCCGCACACCAGGTTCAGGCACCTGTGGCCTCACCTCCCAGGGCCTCTGCAGATAGGGGCAGGCAGGGACACCAGAGCCAGCACACAGCACCTGCCAGAAAGCATCAGCCAATTCCTGTCTCCTCATCCTCTAGAACGGCCCATTTTCCCCTCTGCTTCACACTTCTGCCAGCCCCGGGGAGTGTGTGGCGAGTTCGCTAACAGATGCACACACGCTGGGAAAATGTCCTTGGAGCAAAGCGAAGGCCCAGATGGAGGCCAGGGGCCTTGTGGGGTGTGGGGAGTGCGCAGGGAGGGTCTGAGGGAGCACAACTGGCATGTCCTACACAGCCCATTTCCTCCAAGTGTCCATCTGGGGACAGGCCTGTGCTTCTCCTTGAAGTATAAACAAAAAGATATATCAAAATGACAATAAAAAGATTGCTTTTCAGGAAGCCCACACTCTAAGGATGACTTGAAGGATGGCTTCCTGGCTTACTCAACCCCCAAGGCCACCTTTGCTAACTGTGGCAGCAGGTGTCAGATGGTGGTGTCGGCCCACACTTGGGTGCTCTGTGCTATGGGTGCTATGCCGTGTTCACAGGGGAGCTAAAACAAATGCAATCAAATCACATCAGGAAACATTCACACCAGTTCAGCAACCTTCATGTTCTTGGAATGTTCAGTGTTTCCAATCCTCTACTGGTGAGCTGGAGCCTCCAGGAGGCTCTTCCGGAAGAGCTGAGCACCTGCCTGGCGCTGGCCCTGGGGGAGGAGCCCACACCCTGAGCTTGGGAGCAGCTGCGGGCTCACGGGCCTGGTCCTCTGTGTCGCGGCTGCTCCTTTCCCCCAAGTTCCATCTTCCCTTCCAGGACTGATCACAGAGCCCCGGACTTTCTGCTGAATGCCATGGTATCACTCTGCTGTCAGCAGCTCAAACAGACAAAAGCTGCGGCAGGCAGAAAACACCTTGACACAGAGGAACCCTGCAGGTAGGGCCAGATGGGACCAAGGGCCCAGGCTGTTTCGCCTGGCATGAGGACCTCCGGCACCTGGGGCAGCCCCTCCAGCCGTCCCCACAGGGCCCAAAATATCCTCCATCAAGCCATGACAAGGGCAAGCCCTTGTCTAAGACAACAGCATTCCACTCAGAACTTTCTCGGAGCAGATAAAACCAAATCCATCTTTCCTTTACCTTAAAAGACTTTTGAACATTTAAGGTAGGATAAGGTTTTAAAACTGGGGGAGAAAAAAAAAGGAGAGCTTTCAATCCTCAGTGTCTTAAGGTGTCCCCACCCACCCTGAGCTCCTCTTTCTTCCTGGTCCCACTCACCCGGGCGGGGCTGTGCAGACCTGGGGGTACCACGGGGCCCCTTGCAAGTGTGCAAAGCACGGGGGAGATGAGCATGAGTCCCACATGCCCTGGCGTGTCTGGGTACAGCCACTGCCAGGCACAGTGAAATGTCAACTGGGCACAACAGCTGGGGAGGCCTCCAGACACGGCCAGATACACCACAGCTCAGCCGTGCTGTGCTCAGAGCCAAGGCATGGGAGGGAGGATACCATGTGGCTTTTACAATGACCAGTGACAATCAGACTCGAGGAAATGGCCAACATTCACGTGGAGAAAAACACTTCACCTCTCATTTTTCTAGAAAAAGCCACGTTGTGCAAAACACGACACTGGCCAAAGTGTCAGGTAAACTTAGCTTCACCAGTAACGTGTGACCAGTTCCCCCGCTGCTTGGCTCTGGCACCCAAGATGGCTGCCCCAAGGAGGCACCAGCCGGCAGGCAAGGCCCCCGTGGGAGGAGGACCGCGTGCAAGTTTGGGCCGAGCCTCCGACCGAGTCCCAGCCACTGGATAATCCGGTTAGGAGTCGACAAGCCATGCAACGCGGCCACAAGCTGTGCAGGTGGCCAGGTGCCGGGCAGCGCCTTGCTTGCTCTCAGATGTCAGCAGGGCCCGAGTCAGTGCGTGCTCCAACGGAGGGCAATGCGCGTCACGCATCACAACAGTGGCGAGAATGGACTGGAACAGTGATTCTTTAAAAACACAGTCCATAGTGCTACTGAACGGGAGAAGGGCTGATGGAAGCAGGCAGCGACAGTCACTGTCACTATGTTGGGCAAACTCCCAAGGGACCCTGACGCACTGGAAGAAGGTTCACGGGGACAGGGACGTACCAAGTCTAAAGTCTCCCCACAGATTACTTATTAACTACTGAGGGAGGGGCTGTCCTGGGGCTGCCTGGCGAGGCTGCAGGATCCTGCCCCGAGCACTTCCCAGCCTCCAACCCAGCCGCCAGGCAGCACCACAGACCTTCCATGCACAGCGTCCCAAGGGGCTGCCCAGGTGGGCCAGGCTCAGGAGAGAAGGTGGCTGATCATGGGCCAGGTCCCTGGGCAGAGGCAAAGACCCCAAAAGGACGCAGTGGGTGGGGATGGGACCAGGGCCTGGGGGCAAGGATTGGCTTCCTGGACTTGGCTACTATGTTAGGATCACATACCATGTCCCATGTTTTTAGGAAATCCACACTGAAGCACTCGGGGGGAGGACCTCACAAACTGAAGCATGTTCTCAAATGACCAGCAAAAAATAGCAAAAGCAATCATGCGGAGAGCAGGCCACCTTGGCAGAGCAAGAACAGCAGCCGGGCTCAGGAACAGGGACCCGCCATGGCACCCTTGCAACTTCACTGTGGGTGTGAAGACGTCCCAACACAAAAGGCCCACACTAAGGAGAGGTGGCAGCTTGCAAACAGGCCAGTTCCTACTCCTCCGCCAGCCGTGAACGGTGGTATACCTGGAGCAGAAGCAGCCACCCCACACCGAGGCAGGACAGGGGGCTCTGGGACAGCCCAGCAGAGTGTGACTCAAGGGCTGTGCAGCCCCATGGCAGGCCCTCAGGTTGAGCCACATTTAGTGGTTTCTCTAACGCAGGCAACCAAAAGCAACCAAATTGAAACCAAAATGACACTAACTCCAAAAGCTCCAAATTTTCTGAACTGTAACAAACTATAGCTACAAAAGCATCTCAAATCCCAGTTCAACTACCTGGTACAACAACTGATGCATCTAAGGGGGCCTGTGACCAGGACAACTAGGCAGCAGGAGGAGGCCGCAGGCAGAGAGCCCATCTGCGAAGCTGGTGCCACGAGCCCTTCCCCTTCCTGCCGGTGCTTCTCCCCTCTGAGTTTTCAGCCAGCAGTGCAGGGCGCGGACCAGGCATCCCTGAGCTGGTCTCCACTGCCTTGTTCCCATTTTCTGAAAAATCTCTCTTCCCAGTAAGAACTGTCCTGGGGTCAGTTTCAGCCACTCAGATTGGGCTATAAGTGAAGAACCAGTCCCTGTCGGGCCATGTGCCTAAGTCACTGCCTAAAGAATCATAGAAAGCTGTGACAGTTGAGAACATGCCATTGGCCTTGAGCTGAACTGGAGCCCTGGGCAGCGTCAGAGGTTGAACTCAACACGTGTGTTGGCGCCAGCACCACCAGGCATGCCCAGCCTGCACACTGGACCCCATAGCCCCAAGCCATCCTCAGCCTGCGTCCCCAGGGATCCCAGGACAGTGATGGCCCCCAGTATCTTAAGAAGCAAGAGGGCCATTTGGACACCACCACCGTGGGCCTCAACCCCGAGGCCCAGGGGGGAAACACCCTGCACATTCCACCAAGAGCACTGCCCATGGATCGGCCTCATCTCAGGGCAGACCCTCGGGGGCGGCCAGTGTCTGGCAGCACTGAGAACCTGCAGTGCATCCACCCACGGTGCTGCGTGACAGTGCCTGCAGGCGTCCATCAGGTGACCGACCGCCTGGCTGAGGGCACGTTTACCGTGCCAGCACCCACATGCAGCTCATCAGCTGGGCCTGGCTCCCGAGACTGCCTCAGCCAAAAGGGAAAGGGGATGAGGGGAAACTGAGGCCCTGAAAAGTGACGTGACTCAAGGTCACAGAGTAAGGACGTGGCCTAGCCAGGATTTGGGCCCTGCCTCCAGGTTTAACAGTCCGTGCCCAGACAGTGCTGCCTCTATACTCCTAGAAGCTTCTACGTGACCAAAAATAAAAAATCCTATTATGGCGATTTTTACTTCACTAGTGGGCAGAGAAGTATAGCATGTGAAGCAAGTGCCGGCTGGAGAGCTGTCCCCCTCTTTCTTTCTTTATACCCCAAAACAAAGAGCCACCCTCCGCCTAGGGCCTAGGGTCAAAGGCTGCCTGCCCAGGCTCCGCCAGCCAGGCCTCCCTTTTGAATCTAACTGTGGCGTCACCCCCACCCACGGGCTTGGGACCCCAGTGGTATTTGCAAAACAAAAAGAGAGGTCCCTTCTTTAAAGAGCCACCCTGTAGCGCTACGCTAAGGCCCCAGCCCCCTCTCATTAATATTCAACAGTTAAGACAAAGCTGGACAAAAGAGCAGAGCAGTCACCCTGGCCAGGAACCTGCCCCAGGGCCCGGGCCTGCTCCTGACACAGGAGGCCAAGATGGGGCCTTTGGAAACCAAGTGATGGAAATGGCTGCCTGAGGGGCTGAGTCACCAGCTCAGTCAGTGCAACACTGGGGACAGGGACGTGGGCAGCATGGGTACCGCCCATCCTGGCTGAGGTGCCATCCCGGCCCCAGGAGCCTGGGGGCCACCCTAGGAATCTCTCAGTCTTGTCTCCCAGAGGAGCAGCTGGCCAGGCCTGTCAGGCTACAGGGAAGGGATGTGGCTGCTCCATGCAAGGTCCCCACAAGCACCCTTGGTCACTTGCACATGCTGACCACAGCCTCTCAGCAAGGTGCTAGAACCAGCAGAGCCAAGCTAGTCCAACACAGGGCTGAGAACTGGCCCAAACTAGAAGCCATCCCAAAAGTGACAGGCAAGCCGCACCCAGGGACAATCCCAGCCTCGGCAGATGTGGCAAACAGGCAGAAGGGAGGACGCCAAAGCGGGTGGCCAGCAGTGAGAGGTAGGGCTTCCGGTCACTCTCTCCTAAAGCCAGACTGGACTCCAGCCACGGGTCAGCTGAGCGCTCCCCGAGGGCACCTTCGGAGCCCGGGAAAGAGGAAGAACAAGTCCTGATTCCAAGAGAGGATCAGGCCCCAGGGACCCTGTCCTCCTGTATATGGGAAAAGCCAAGGTCAAGCCGCAGGCTGTCCCCAGCCCAAGCAGCCAGGGCAAGGGGGTGTCCCTCCTGCCTGGCAGCTGCACCCCCACCACAGGAAGATACTTCCAAGGACTGCCAGGAAAACGGCACCTTGCTCTGGGTCTACCACACCGCCACATTTGGGGAAGAGATTAAAAAGGTAGGAATGTAGGCCTTTGTGTTTTCAGTGAAGCCATTTTTTTAAATGAACTTTCTCCAGAATATGGCAGGACACAAAATGAGGAGAAGGAAGGTGCACACCAGCTCACGGAACCACCCCAGGAGACTGAAACCCTCTTGTAGACTGAAACCCTGGGCTGAGGCCGGCCATCTGTCCAGGCCCTGCCCTCGCCCACTGCGCATGCACACAGGCCTCCCCAGGAAGGAGGGGTGGCCCTGGGTGCAGTGGCTGAGGCGGGCTCCCCAGTCCATCAGACCAGCACCTGGGTCACAGTGTTCTCTTTCATGGCTGCCACAGACCAGGCACACAATAGGTGCTCCATAACGGAATGTCAGGCCCGCCTGCTGCACTCCCAGTTGGAGACTCCACTCCCCCAGTGGGGCTCACAATCCTTCGTCCTAGCAGGTGGCTGTCACCTGTGCATTGGGCAGGAACCTCTCCCTTGAGTGCCATAGTCCCAGACACAGCCCCGGGCACAGGGGTCTCCTCTTACAAAGAGGAGCCCAGCACTGAGATGTTCCTGCCTCCTGACGCCACGGCAGAGAGCCGAGGGCAGCCCTCTAGCAAAAAGGACAATTAAACCACAGCACATGCAGTAGACTGGACAGGAGATGCAAGTTTACACAAAATGGGAAGGGATTCTCATCCAGCATAGACTAAGAACCATGTCTGAACCAAAAAACCAACACCCAATTCAAAATGGGCAGGGACTGGAACAGACGTTTGTCCAAGGATGACACAGGAACGGCCGATACACTTGTGAAGATGCTCAGCATCACTAATCATCTGGGAAATGCAAATCAAAGCACGGTGAGATACCACCTCACACACATTCGGACGGCTACTATCAAAAAACAGAAAATAACAAGTGTTGGCGAGGACGGGGCGAAACTGGAACCCTGGCAGCACCACTGGTGGGAACATACAATGTTTCAGTCACAGGGGAAAAAGACAGGGCAGAACTACCCATGGTCCAGCGATCGATTCCACTTCCATGTCTGTACCCAGAAGAACTGAAAGAGGGTCTGAAATCAGTCTGCACGCCACGTTCACAGCAGAGGCATTCACAACAGCCAAGAGGCGGAAGCAGCCTGAGTGTCCAAGGACAGAGAAACAGACAAAATGTGGCCCATCTGTACAATGGAATATCAGTCTCAAAAAGAAAGGAAATCCGGACACATGCTGTCGTATGGGTGAACCCTGAGGACGTTGTGCTAAGTGAAATACCCTAGTAACAAAAAGAACAAATAATGTTTGATTCCACTCATAAACATACTCATGAGTATGAGGTTCCTAGAGCAGCCAGATTCAAAGGTAGAAAGTAGAACGGTGGTACCAGGGGCTGGGGGGAAATGGGGGATGGGGAGTTAATGTTTAATAGAGAGAGAGGTTCAGTTGGGGAACATGATCAAGTTCCAGAGATGGAATTGGCGGTGGTGATGCCTCCACAGGAACATGAATTGGGCCAGGCACGGTGGGTCCTGCCTGTAATCCCAGCACTTTGGGAGGCCAAGGCAGGAGGATCGCCCAAGGCCAAGACTTGTAGACCAACCCAGGCAACATAGCGAGACCCTATCCCTAGAAAAAATAGAAAAATTAGCCAGGCATGGTGGTGGCGCCTGTAGTCCCAGCTACTCAGGAGGCTGAGGCAGGATTGCCTGAGCCCAGGAGTTCGAGGTTGCTTTGAGCTATGACAACACCCTGCACTCCAGCCTGGGTGGGAATGGGACTCTGTCTCAAAAAAAAAAAAAAAAAAAAAAAAAAAGAATGTAAATGTCCTTAACACCTACCCAACGGTACACTTTATGCTAAATTTTATGTCCATTGTGCCACAATAAAATAAAAATATGTACGAGGCGAATTGCAGAAAAAAAAATACTAAAAACAACAAAATGGCCAACTCCACTAGAAAGCAAAGAAATACAAATTAAACAGTGAGATTTTTCAGCTTCCAAATTAACAAAGATACTCTACATGGCAGTGCCCTAAGTTTGTGAGAAGGTGGGAAAATGGGCAGCTTAATTCTGTGGGCACAGAGACAGGCACACCACTGAAAGAAGGTTCTGGTGAGGAGTAAACTCAGCAGCCCTTAGACAATCCCTACCTTCTGGGGTCTCAGAGGCTACTAAGAAAATGACCAGGCTGGGCGCGGTGGCTCACGCCTGTAATCCTAGCACTCTGGGAGGCAGAGGCAGGAGGACAGCTCAAGGTCAGGAGTTCGAAAACAGCCTGAGCAAGAGCGGAACTCCATCTTTACTATAAATAGAAAGAAATTAATCGGCCAACTAAAAATATATAGAAAAAATGAGCCAGGCATGGTGGCACATGCCTGTGGTCCCAGCTACTCGGGAGGCTGAGGCAGGAGGATCGCTTGAGCCCAGGAGTTGGAGGTTGCTATGAGCTACGCTGACACCACGGCACTCTAGCCCAGGCAACAGAGTGAGACTCTTGTCTCACAAAAAAAAAAAAAAGGCCAGAAACGTGCACAAAGACCTAAGCACAAACATGATTACCCCACTCAATTCAGGTTGCAGAAGACATGCAGATGTATACTGTGTGTGCACGTGTGCACATGGATCAGCAAATACACAAAAGGGCAACGAGCAGGCCGGCTGGTGTGCACTCTCACCGAGCCACCCACCCCCCTCGAAACTCACCGCACACACCTAGTGCTACACACAGTGCAAAGTGGAAAAGGGCAGGCACAGAACAGGACTTTTCACTGCGGTAAACTAAGAACAGCTTTACCCACGTGTGTTCACATCTGCCTTTCATACCCTTCTGTACTGTCTGAACACTGTTACCGCATGCTTTTAGCTTGTTTTTTAAAACAATGTTAAAATGGTATTTCTGCAGTAAACCTAGTAACAGAAATACCTGTGACGCCTCCCTCATTCAGTGAAAAAGGCAAACCATAGCATACATGTGGAAAAGCCCAATTGAAAAAACTACTTGCAGTCACTGGCAAAAATCACAGTGAGGGCGGGACCACAGGCTCACTCTGCACTTCTCTCCGCCATTTCAGGATCCTTCCACGAGCATATACCAGCCGTCGTCACGACCACACACGTGCGGGGAGATACTTGCACGTTTACGAGAGCGCGCCACCTCCCCTCACCCGGGCCTTCCAGCTGCGGGGGCTGCGCTGTGGGCCCAGCGCCGAGGCAGGTCTCAGACCACGCGAGACAGTCCCCGGCTGGCCCTCCGCGAGGGGCAGGAACCAGCTCCGCGGCCAGCAGGCCCGGGCCTGCTCTCCCAGCCTCTGTGCCTCTTAACAGGAAGAAATTTCGTCTCTGCCAGGCTCAGGCCAGCACTTGGGACTGTCCCCACAGGCCATCATCATACCACACATATGTATGCAGGCACAGAAGACCCAACAACCACACGCCGCGGTGTCCCTAGGTCCCAAAAAGCACAGCGGAAGAGCCCCCTGGGACAGCAAGGACCGAACGCCGGCTGGTGTGGAGAAATTTTCATTAACTCCGCGAGGCACATTAACAGCATCATGCTTAAGATTTTTTAAATTCCGTATCTGTTTAGACGTAGATATGGAAACGCTTAAATATGAAATAAGATGATGCCTGGGATTTGCTTTAAAAAATTACAGACCACTCACAAAAACAGGAGAGAGAGTTGGAGGAAACAAAATGAGCCAGATGCTAGTAACTGTTGAACTGGCTACATGGGGTGCACAGTCTCTCTGCTTTGACGTAAGTTTGACTTTTCCATATAAAACTGCACTTTTCTCTGTCCACAGACATATTCAAGCCCCACATTCACAATGACGGTACAAGAAAAGCGCTCCCTGCCAAGTCAGATCCTGGGTCCTCCATGCCCCTGGGGAGGGAACAGTAGGGTACGACCCCACAGGGCTCCACCTGTCAGCCACAGCTTCCTCGTTTTCTGTCTGCGTCCCTCAAACTTTGAGGGGAAAATGGCAGAGGCCACGTGTGTCGGCAACCACGGAGCCCCTGCGACCCCCTCCCCTGCAGCCCACATGTGACAGCCTGGCAGGTCCCCCGACAAGGTTTAACCCAGAACATCACAGGGTCTGGGCACAGCCAAGGAGGCCGACAGCAACAGGGCTCCACCTGCCCAGCCCTCAGCCAGGCCTCCTGCACCACACATCAAGCTTAGAGGCCAGAGGCCAAGGGACCGGGCCACCCTCCCCAGAGGGGCAAGAAGAGGCCACAGCCAGGCTCCATCTACCCTGGGCCTCAAACATTTTCAGTGACACAGTTGTGTCAGTAAAATGGTTGTGCTTTACCCGTCTTTTACCTGACACATGAAAAACAGGATGCCGTGCTCCTCTCCCCACCCCCTGGCAACAGTCTGCAGTGAGGAGCAGCGCAGGGCCGGGCCACCGAGGCACCAGGGCCACGGTGTCCTCCCACAAAGACTTGCAGGGCTGCAGCACCTCACCGCCACTCCTCTACACGCCGCTCCTGAGAGAAAATAGATCTAGTCCTTTATTTAGAGTCAGTTAAGTCAACAAAGAAATCATAATTCAAGTAAAAATGTTTAAGTGAGAAAACAAAAACCCTAGCTACACTAGAGGCATCAAGCTCAATCAGGTAATTAACTGGGCGGGGGCACTAAAAACCACAGAGGACCCCCAGGAGACAACTTCAATAGTGTAACAGGCAAATTGAAGCAAATTCTAGACCCACAGAAAAGAGCAATTTGTACCAATCACCCCGTCCACACCAGACAGCCGGGCAGGGCAGGTGGGGCTGGGCCCAGCAGTCAGGCAGGCACCTGGCGGGCAGAGCCTCACCCACCCCAGCATCATGGAAACTGCTCTCTGGTGCAAGAAAATCAAGAGGAGGCTCTCAGATGGTACAGAAAGGAACCTGGAAATCATTAACTGAACTGTGAACCCCCGAGGCAGAGAGAGCAGCCGTCCAAGGGCGGCTGTGAGCAAAATCCAGGACCACATGACAGGACGCCAGCCCCACGCCGTGGGGGTCCCCATGCCTGGGTTCCAATCACTCCCACGCTGAGCCCAACCAGGCGGAAGCCCTTCCTGACTCCACCTCAGCTCTCAGTGACCCAGGTGCTGTCATCAGCTGCCCAGATCCCACCTGGAACGAAGGTTCTCCATGTTCTCCCCCCACCCCGAGAGCCCAAGGCCGCGGCAGCAGGTCCCCACCGCCAGCCGGTGCTCCGGAAAACACAGAGCGCAGCTTGGCGCAGTGAACCACATGGAGGCAACCCACAGGGTTTACCTTGTTTTCACAGTTTAAAGAGCTTTATAAATTGAGACAAAATCCACTAGGGTCAGGCGAGCTGGGCGACACTTATTGCATACAAGAATGTTAAAAAAAAAAATCACAGTTTTGATAGTTCTGCAAAAAAAAACTTAGCAAATTTACAACAAAACTGTCAAGTAATTAAGGCAAGGCACTTCACACATGAACTTAAACTGCTAATTAAAATCCCCTCGCTTAATTGACTACATTTGCATATCATTCAACTTGGGAGTATAATTTTTTTAATGGTTTGGGCAACATGGTTGTAACGCTGGGAAGCCGGGAGCAGCAGGTAAGGCGGAGCAAGGGTACCGCCAACAGCACCAAGCACCAGGCAGGCGCCAGGGCAGATCAGGCGTGAGCGAGTCCCCTCCTCCCTCCAGGTCCACGAGAGTGTCCAGGGAGGGAGCAGCTATGGGGGTCCCAGGCGTCCCCAACTCTAGGCCCCCTCCCAGGAGGGCAGGCCCAGCCCAGGGGCACAATGCCCACAGGGAGGGCGGACAGCAGGCCCCCCCACAACCCCCGCCAACACAGAGCCCCGCCATGGCCAGGCCTGCTGGCAGCACAGGCTCTGGACACGTCCCTCATCGGTTACTGCTACTCCGAGGGACGTGTGGCAGCAGCATAGGTGGGCACGGTGTCCTCGAGAGGCGCACACCCCCCAGCACATGAGCACACACGCGCCATCCACATGGCTGGCTGTCCCGCCTGTCCGGCGTGCTCCTCCTCCCTCAGACCAGGGCTCAGAGTCCAGACCCCGAGCTCACCTTCAACAAACAAACAGGAGTCCCTCACCACTTCCAGAGAGGAAGCCTCCAGGCTGGTAGTGCCATGGGCAGCTGCCACCCTCAGGCATCAGGGATGGGTGTGGCAGGGAAGCACCTGTGTCCAGGGGCCCCACCAGCACCGTGGAGAACCTGGCAGGGCCACCCACGTCCCAGGGCAGCACAGGGAACAGCATGTATGGGCACGGTGGCGGCTGTGACCGCGTCCACTGCCATGCAGAGATGGCAGGCCAGGGAGCTAGGCAGGGAGGCACAGGACAAGCTGCTTTCCAAGAGCAGTTCTGGTTCTCCGAGTCTAAGTCTCTCAAACAAACCTGGGGCCAGCAGGCAGCGCAAGGGGCCCAAGGATGACCACTCTCCAACTGCCCTGCAGCCACACCAGGCAGGGACCACAAGGCTGGCCCCAGCACAGCACCTGGCAGAGAAGCCCGATACCACACGCGGACACCAGCAGGGCTGCCCCAAGACATACTGAAGATCAGCCTCTCGCTGAGGATCAGCTCCTTAAACAACCCGTCCCAGGCAGGGTCCAACAGGCCAAACTCTGACCTCCGTCACAAGGCGCAGACCTCCAGGGACCCTCACGGGTGGAGCTCAGCTCAGCGCAGGGCTTGACTTAGGAAGTGGAAGGGCCACTCCACAGTCTAGTCGGCACCCTGGCCCTCAGGTCAGCCGCACGAGTCCCCACATAGACACCCTTGCCTCTGCAGACCCTGGCTGTAACCATCACGACAAGACTGATCCTTCAATGAGGGCAACAGCGTCAGGTCCCCTCACCAGAGCCGGCCTCCCTCACCACCCGTGCCCGCCTGAGGCCCTGCAATTCCACACAGGGACCCGCAGAGAGTCTTTTCAAGTAAGCAAATGCAACTCATTCACAGAGGGTCCCAGAGCCCAGCACCCCCTTCCTGGCCTATGCACCTAAAAGTTGCTGTTGTTGCCTTGGCCAGGTGTCTGCCTCTGACCGGGGACCCACTGCGTGGCCCTCCACACCCATAGCTGCCCACCCCAGTGGAAGCCGCGTCAGAGGCCCCTCCACGCAGGCCGAGAGCTGGGCACAACAGCTCTCACAGCCACAGCCAAAGGTAACATTCCAGTGCTTTCTGAGCACTCCTACGTGGACCCAGGGTAGAAGCATCCCCAAGTCAGATCTGAGTGAACCTACTTTCTCCAAAATATAAAATGGGGTGAGAAAAGAATGACACGTGACAAAGTTTCCCAACTCCACTCCTGAAAGTGTCCAAGTTTCCCTTTTCTAGCCAGAGAACAGCTGCTGGTGAGCCTTGACAGCCAGTGATCTCCACGGAGTCACTGGGGAGGATTTACTCTGGCCCCAAAGTGGGGCCTCAGCCGTGACCACAACCCACACCTGACCCCCAGGGCCAGCCCCGGCCCGAGAGTCACACCTGTAGCTGCAAAGACATGGAGCAGGAGCTTTCTCTGAATCTTTGTAAGACACAAATGCCAAATGTCAAGACAGAACCTCAGCTATTTCCCAGGTTCCTTCCAGTCCTTTCCTGACGCCCCTTATCTGTCTCCACCCAAACAAGACAAAGATCACGCCAAAAAAACAGGAATTTCAGCAAAGCCAGACCAGGATGTGGGGGCAGTGTGGGTGCTCTGGCCACTCCGTCCTTCCAGATGTTAGCAGTATCCCCACAATCTCATTTAAAGTCCACGCCCAAATGTCCTTTTAGTACATAAGCAGACTCCAGTGGTGGTGCCACCCAGAGCTGGAGGCCCCCGGGAAAACATGAAGCACTGAAGGGAGGTGTGCCCTCTGGAACCGGACTCACAGATGCAGTGCTGGGAGCTGTCACTCACTGTCCCCCCCCCAGCCGGAATGTGCCAGGCACTTCCTGAGAGTGACCCAAGGTAGCCTCAACAGACGGCAAGGATCGACCAAGCCCCTGAGGGGTGATGTGGGGCAGATCCAGGCGAGGCTCACCCAGGTAAGAGGGTGGCTTCATGGCCTCCACGGCCCCATGTGGTCCCCAGGGACACCATCCGTCGCTGTGCCAGACACTGACTGGAACCCACTTCTGACCACGCAGGTGGCAGCCAGGGCAGGAAGGGGCTGACCCCCAGGTGTGAACAGCCAGTCTCCAGGGGCTCCCTCCACGACCTCACACCCTACCCCAGGGCCCGGCAGTCAGGAGGGGCATTTTCCTTCTTTCTCAGTTCTCCCAGATCTTAAGGAAATAATTCAGCCTCTGTATTTTGACTCAAAACAAAGAAACTTTTTAAAACATTTCAGTTGAAACTTGCATAATTCTTCCAGTGGAGAAATCCTCCCTAAACTTTCGCAATCCTTAGAAAGAGACACATTATTGCCACAGAGAGCCCAGCCGGCGGTGGACACCTCCTGCCAGACGGCCAGGGCGAGGACCCGGCCACGCCGCCTCCTCCTGGAGGCCCCGCCAGGGTGGCGCAGCCCCAACCTGGGCTCTAGGCACAGCTCGGGTCACACTTAACCCAGACTTCCTCACGAGCAATGTCCTGTCTGCCCTTCCCCGCATTTCAGACAGACGTTACACAAACCAGCTGCAAGGGAGGTTGAGAAACAAGACGCCAAGGAGTCAATGATCTTACTCTCCATAGCTCCACACCGACAAGGGGACTCGGGGCACGGGTGAAGACCACTCAATGACCCTGCTGCCCTGGAAGGCAAGGGAGGGAGCCAGCCCAGTTCTCAAAGGGGTCCCAGACCGATGGACAGAGGAGCCAACTGACCATGCACGGAGAGTGACCTATGCAAGGCTCTGCTCCCTGCAGAAGCCTCCGGTGGGCACCCGGCAGGAGGGGCGGGGCCGGTGGGCACTGGGACTCTCACACCCTCCCTGGCTGCAAGGGGTGGGCAGGGGGCAGGAGCCAGAGCCCACACTTGAACCTCAGCTTACCCACTTGAGAAGACCCTGCCAGCCTTCCTCCTGGAACCCTTACTTGGCAGGGAGGGTGGGGGGGTGGGGGCCAGGAGGGAGCAGACAGACTAGACTGAAGGCCCATCCAGGGGCTGAGAAGTCACCATGGAATCCTGGGAAACCTGGAGCGGGACACACAGTGAGCACCTCTTCAGAAGGAAGCCAGTGGGCAACGAGTCAGATGACCCTCCATAGCACTCGCCAGACTGTGGGCGTCTATTGAGCACAGCCCCAGATGCCACGCTAGCTGCTGTCTTGAAGGGGGGGTCCCAGAAAAAGCAAGTCACCTCCAGCTCCTGATGCTGTCCCTTCCTGTGGTCATTCCGGCTTAAAAGAGCAAAACCCAACTTATTCAGAGCGTCCCAAAGCCCAGCAACCCCTTCCTGGCCTCTGCACCTAGAAGCTGTTGCCACTGCCCTGGCCAACTGTCTGCCTCTGATCAGGGAACTGCCAGCTGGATGACACACAGCACAGCCCTCCACAGTTTCCAAACCAAGCAACCATCAGCCCACAGCCCCCTAAAAGGCACCTCCACCCACACAGAAAACAGCAATTCTACCTGAAAGATCCCTGAGAACTTGGGCATCTGAAGGAGAGAGAAACAGCCGTGTGAAGCAACCCACCCCCACTCCCCAATCAAGAATGTCCACGACCAAGAACAGCATTTAAAAGGAGCCCCCATTTCTGGAACACGCCGCGGCCTACTGTCGCCGTCGGAGGCACCACCTCGTCGTCAGTCTGAAAGAGAAGCACTTGGTTGCCCAGCGAGATGTCCTGCGGGACAAGCAGCCGCGTCCCAGGCGGCGGGCCAAGTGGCAGCGCACACGGCCACATTGTCTCCCTTTCTGAGAGCAGTCCCTGACCACAAGAGGACCAAGTCCCGTGTAGTCCAGAGCTGGCAGACAACCCCAGAGACAGGGACAGAGCCCCCCCACCGCAGAGAAGACGAAGGGTGGGCACGGGGAATGCTCAGAGGCGCCTCTTTGCCACGCGTTCCCAGCAGCAAAACCACCCGTCCACACCCCGCCTGTGACACTTGACACAAAAAGACCCAAGCTCAAGGAGGCACCAGTCTCCAGTTTACACATGAGGAGATTGAGGCAGACAGAGACGGAGCAACTCATTCAAGGCCACAAAGCCAGCAAGGGACAGAGTGGGGAAGTGAGACCAACCCCACCTGCCCAGGACAGCAGCCACAGGGGTCCCGAGAGGTGACTTGCCAGGCACCTAAGCCGTACCACAGGAGGAAAGCAGGGCCTGACGGCCACCAAGCAAGCAGGACAGCTCCTCTGCCCCTGTGACATCAGGGCAACACCAAGAACGACTGCCAGCCCTTCACGTTGCCACAGCACCGCTGACACGCCAGGGCCTCCGGCCTGGCTGCCTGCCCGCAGGGTTTCCGGGGCTAGAAGCCGGAGCCCCGCCTCCTGCTTGGTTCCACGCTGGGGCGACCACAGGAACCACGACCCCGCCGTGGCCAGGCCATGGGCAAAGCAGGGTGGGCAGAGGTAATCAGGGCTCCAGGGACCCTGGGGAGGTCACCGAGAAGCACTGACCCCATCCCACTCTGACAGGAGACTGCGCCCACGCCCTGCCATAGCACCCGGAAGACATTCCAGCTGCCCCGCTTAGCACAGCCCAGAGGCCTGCTGGGAGCAGCAGCCCCTGCAAACAGAGTTCCAGTACATTCTTTGTTCCTTCTGCCCTCGTCCTCGGCAGATCAAAAATATTAAAATAAGCTACAAAGGAAGTGAAGAAATCAAAACATATCCCGAGAATGAGCTGTCAAGAGGCGAATGGGAGGAGCCCACCGGGACTAGCAGGGGCTGGGGGCTGCCTGGCCACTCCCTCTAGGACAAGGGGTCAGCCAGCCATGGGTCCACACCCACCTAGACGCTGACACTTCTGCCCACGTGGCGCCCTGTGCGTACACAGACAAGCACATGGCGGTCTGGGGGAGATTCAAAGGGACGATGCTGCTCAGAACTCCCAAACACACAGTGACAGAGCCGTGGGAGCAGTCCCTGCCCACCACACCACGCCGAGACCATGGGGCACGCAGGGCGAGTGCCCCATGGGAAGGACAAGGCCATCCTCAGTCCCTGGTCAGGAAGGACTCGGGAGCTGGCGAATACACAGGGACCAGGCCGAGGCCATCACAGCCAGGGCAGGGCTCACTTGCCCCTGGGGCCTGGAGACCCCAATTGCTTGCACTTAGCACACCTCATCATGGCGGGCAACTGTGTTTTAACCAGCAAGTGAGACTTCAGAGCAGCACCAAGGAGGGCATCAAAAGAGAAAGGCAGCCCAGACCTTCGGCTGAAATGACCAGGACAAGGCTGTCAGCCCGGCTCCATGACCAGGGCTCAGGGCACCAAGGGGCCTCCTCCCGGAGCAGCGCATGGGCCAGGCCTTCCCTGAGCAAAAGGGCCCTCGCACCCAAATCACACGACCTGCTGCAAGGGGGGAGAAGCCAGGTGATCTGGGCGTCACTCTGCAGCAGCTGTGACGGACAGTCCTGGCAGCCACTCCGCCTGCCCCAAGCAAAGCCCAGGAAGACAGAAAGACCATAAACATAAACACAGACACACAACCCAGAGTCCGACAAAAACAAACAGACACACCCTGCTCAGACGAGATAAGTGTGGCTGAGGCTCAGGCTCAGGCCTCAGCCGCAGGCAACCCACACCCATCTGCCTGAGCCCACCACAATCCCCACACACGCGGCCTCCTCAGGCCACAGGCGCTGGCCAGGGTGCAGGCACCCCAAAGAGAAGGGCCCCCAGCTCGCAGGGAACACCACCATGCCTGCCCCAGCCCACTCCCCCACTGAATCGAGGGCCCCAGGGCTGCTTGGGCGTCTGCAGCCCCACCACCGGCATCCTCCCCCAACCCAGAAATGGTGTGCAGGCGCTGCCACCCTGGCGCTGGCCTTGCCAGGGGCAGAGGCACCACTGAGCACACATGCACGCACAAATGCACACGCTCGGCAGCCCCCTCCAAGCAGAGGCGACAGTCCCTCGCTTCCATCCACAGCCCCTCCTCCCCACGACTCTGACACTCCGCTGGAGGGGCGCCCAGAGAAAACCGGGCTGGAGCATCTATTCACAGATTCAGAAAAAAAAAAGTTTGATGCAATAGCTGAATTAATTAGGCCTCCCAAGAATAGCTGAGCCAATGCAGCATTCTGTGTGTGCAATTTAATAAGCCTGGATATTTAAAAGAAAAGTTACAAATACTTGGGGAGGTGCACAACGGAAAGTTCCTGGGGACCCCAGTGAATGATTTCCACATCCAGAGGCCTGAGAACTGCCCAAGCCGGATCCCACAGATCCTCTCACTGGCAAACAACAGAGCCTGGGCCAACAGCCCTCTGCACCGCGCCCTTCTGCGTTTCGGAGAGGGACAGAAGGAAATGGGTGAGTCCAAAACAAATGGCAGGCATCAGAAACCCCACCGCTTGGGCCTGGGTGCCGCTGACCAGGCCGGAGCTGGGTGCCAAGTGGCCCTCCCTGTACAGGGGTCTCTGGCATGTGCACAGGCCCAGAGCCAAAAAGTCTTGGCCCCTGCCACTGCAGCCCGGACACCTGGCTTCATTTTTGTGTCGGTCCCAAGACTTGAAGGCACAAAACGGGTAGCTGATGACAAGCCAAGTCCCGCCTGGCCCAAGCTGTGCTGCTGGGGGCAGGGGAAGCCACTCCTCTGTCTGCAGGTCTGAGAAACCTGGGGTGAAGGCAGAAACCTTCGCCCCAACCCTGTCTGGATGCCTCACGGGGGCCCCAAAGAAGACCTGGGCCTGAGGTCTTCTGGATCTGGCTTCAGATCTGGATCTGGCTTCCTGGAGCTCAGGGCAGGCCTCTCTCTCAGAGCAGGCGCACAAGGCCTGTGCCGCCCCTGAGCCTCTCCAGCCTATCTGGGTGATGGCTATGGGCCTAGCGCTGGGGGTGCGGGGGACGGGAGGGGGTGCTACCCACCAGGCTTGGCCTCTCTGTGTCCCCCTCGGGGTCACCCTGGGTACCAGGCAAGAGGACCTTCCTCCCAACTGTGTGGCCCTGGCAATGGAACACTAACAATGCCCTGCATTCGCTTAGCTCAAAACCAAACCCTGAGACTGGGGGTTAGGCAGAAGCACAGATCCCAGCCTTCAGAGGCCAGAGCCCATGGCCCAGGACAGTGCCCACCCCAGGCGCGGCCTCCCCAACTCCCAGCCCTGGGGACACTCACCCGGGGCACCCGCCGCTTGTACTTGTTGCCATAGTCGAACTTCTCCTTCACGTCGTCCAGGCAGCGGCCGAGGCGAGCCTGCTCCTCCTTGCCCGTGTAGTCCTGGCTCAGCAGGATGTAGGCCCGCCAGTTGGCCGAGTCGAAGCCCCAGTGGCAAGTCCGGTTCTCCAGGGCCTTGTGCGAGTGCACCACGAACTTGTGCGGCGGGTACATGAGGCGGCAGTCGAGGCACTGGATGCAGGCAGCGCTCGGGCTGCTGTAGAGCTCAGGCACCAGCAGCCCCTTACACTTGCCGAAGCACTCGTGGTACACGCGGACGCTGCGCTCGCTGAGCTCCAGGCCCAGCGCCAGGCTGGCGGCCAGCTCCTTCTTGCAGGGCGGCGGGTAGGCGCCACCATAGAGCAGCGCGTTGCACAGGCGCTCGGCGTCTGTCTTGGTGATGAGCCCGCACGAGGGCGCCGAGAAGGGCAGGATGCCCATGACTTTGAGGATCTCCAGCTGGTCAGCCGTGCAGCGCGAGCAGTAGATGTGAAGCTCGTCGCACACCGAGTTGATCTGCTGCAGCGAGAAGTCGCGCAGCACCGAGTTGAGGATCTGCGGCAAGCACAGGCGCTTCTCGCCGCCCACCACGAAGCAAGAGATGGTCTCGCCCTCCAGCACGGTCTCACAGCGCTCGGTGGAGCGGTCGGACGGCATGAAGAAGGGCCCGGGCAGCACGGGCGGCGGCGGCTGGATGGCGGGCAGGTGCAGCACGGGCGGCGGCTCGGTGGCTGCGGGCACCGGCGCCGGCACCGTGGCCGCGCCCGCCTCCTTGGCGCTCTCCTTCTTGTAGGCCTCCTGCGCCCAGCGCGCCGAGAAGGCGGCCGGGCCTCCCAGCGAGCTCATGGAGCTCAGGTGGAACTGCTCCAGCGTCTTCTGCAGCCCCGGGTGCGGCTGAAAGCCGCCCCGGCCGCCCGCCGCCGCCTCCATGGTGCGCTCCGGCTCCCCGGGCCGCTCCCGCTCCCGCGCGCCCGGGCCCCCGCGGCCCCCGCCGCCGCCCCGCGCGCCCCGGCGGCGCCCGCGGCCCCGGCCCCGGCCGCCCCCCGCCGCCGGCTCCCGGCCGATCACGGCCGCGGCCTCGGCCTCACCCGGGGGCGCGAAGGGGAAGGCGGGCGGGGCGAAGGGGTCCCGCCGCTGGAGCCCGCCGCCGCCCGGGCCCGGCGCCACATCCACGCGCCCCGCGCCGCGCCCGCCGCCGCCCGGGCCCCCCGCGCGCCCCCCGCGCGCCCCCCGGGCTCTAGGCGCGGGGCATGCCCCGGCGCGCGCCGCCAACGCCAACGCCAACGCTCGCGGGCCCGGGGCTCGCGGGGGGCGCGCGGGCAGGTGCCGGCGCCGCGAGGCGCGAATCGCCGCGGCGGCCGAGGCCGAGGGGCCCGGGAGGAGCGGGGGCGCGGGCGCGGGGCCCGCCGGGCCGTCCTCGCGCGGCGCGCCGCCGCCGCCCCGCTCCTCCCACCGCGCGGCGCCCGCCCGGCTCGTCCCGGCGGCGCTGGCCGGCCGCGTCGCGCCCGCCGCCGGCCCCCGGCCCGCCCGCCCGCCCGCCGGCTCCGCGGCCCGCCCGCCCGCCCGCCCGCGCGCGCGGCTCCCGGGGCGGCGGAGGCGCCTCTCGCCCGCGGCCCTCAGAGCGCGGCGGCGGCGCGGGGCTCGGGGCGCTCGGCGCACATCCTCCCGGCGGCTCGCTCCGGCTCGGACTGAGCGCCCGGCGCTGAGCTCACGCCGCCGCCGCGCCGCCCCGCCCCGCGCCGGCCCCGCCCCCGCGCTGTTTGTTGCCGTGCGTCCGCCTCAGCCCGAGCGCCGGCCAAGAATGTGACCCGCTCCCCGCCGCGCTCTTCCAGGAACGCGCGCTCCCCGCCCGGCCTCGGCCGCGCTCGCCTCCGCTCGGCCGGCACTCGGCTGCACTCGGCTCCGCCCACCCGCGACTCGGGCCCGCTCGGCCCCGCTCGGCCCAGGACTCGGCCCCGCTCGGCCCCGCTCGGCCCCGCTCGGCCCCGCTCGGCCCCGCTCGGCCCCCGATTCGGCCCCGCTCGGCCCCGCTCGGCCCCGCTCGGCCCCGCCCGCCCGAAGGCCGCTCGGCGGAGGCGGCGGCGGCGGCGGCGGCGGCGCCCGGGGGCCCCCCTTCCGGCCCGGGCCGTTTCCTGCGCGGCTGGGAAGGCGCCCGTCCCGCCGCCGCTGGGGCCCAGAAACCCGCAGGGCCCCGCCACAACCGCAGACCGGCCGAGGGGCGGGTCCGCGCGACGGGGAGGCCGGGCCGCAGCCCCGGGGTCCTCCTAGCAGGACACCCCCAGGCTCCCGCCCCCAGGGGACGCCACGGCGACCTGGGAGCCCCCTCCGGAGTGCGACGCCGCACGACCCACGTGGGCTGCCGCTCACGTCAGAGCGGCAACACTCAGGGACCCGCCCTCGACACAGACCCCATGCGGCATGACGGGGACCCTCTCGGGGTCCAGGAGAGACCGCGCCCGGGCCGGACGGGCAGGCTGCACGGACCGCCGGCCGCTCGCCCGCAGCTGCGCCCGCCCGCCCGCCCGCCGGCCGGCGCGGGACCCTCCTCGCCCCACGGTGAGGGCTTCCGGCCGAGGGCGGGTGGCCCTGCGACGGCGACCTGTCCTGAGCGCCCCAGCCCGCGGGACCCTCACCCTGCAGGGCCAGGGAACCGCTTACACGTCCCTCGGGGCGTAGCCACACGAGACACCCATCTGTCCCCCGCACACCGGCCGTGTTGTGGAAGAGAGGCAAGCCAGGAAGGGCCAGGGGCAGACCGAGGGCCCCAGAACTGGACAGTCTGGCCAGGTAGTCCCCGGAGGAGGCAGTATTCCACAGAGGCCTGGGAATGGGGATCGAAAGCCGGGAACAGCTCTAGCCATGCTCGACCTGAGGCGGAGGCACAGCCCAGCCACGCTAGGCAGGGTGCCTTTTCCCAAGGGGACAAGGCTGCCCACACTGGCCTGCTGAGACAGCCATGCCCACTTCACCTGTGACCTGTGCCTCCCGTCCCCAGTAAAGGCTGGAACCACCAAACCGGCACTCCTGGGGCACAACTTCTGCTCCGGGGAGGTGCCAGGCAACTGTGCAGACCTTGGTGGCGGGGGCAAGTGACCCTCGGGATGGGCTTGGGAACCAGGGTGCAGGGCTAGGTGAGCCCTCCCTCTGCTGCAGGGGGTGGGTTGTCCTTGTCACCGCCACCCTGCGTCCCTCCCACTCTTCCCAGCACGAGGCCCCACCGCACAGCTTCTCTGTATGCTCATACGTAAGAAAACTGGGTACAAAGATGTTTCCTTAAAATGGATATTTAAAAAACAAAGAAAAGGGACTTCTTATTTGTTTTCCTGGAGATGGTTTTGTTGGCCCACATTTTAGACCAAAAAAACAGTGAATGTTGCACTTGCGGGAGTCACTTCCTTCCATCTGGATTTGAATTCTGTAAAACGTGGGCAAATTGTGAGCCAAAGAAGGTGGCCACAGGGCCCAGCCTGAGGGTCTGCTGGGAAGCATCTCCAGTCAAGCAAGGAATTCCTCCTGCTGCTCCCCGGGGTGAGCAGCAGCTCTGGGCAGGGCCCGGAACCTGGGTCCCCGGCTAGGCAGTGCCCGTCAGACGCTCTGCTGGGCCCAGGCCAGGGGCCAACACTCTCCCCAAGCAGCAGAGTCCCAGACCAGCAGCCATGCCCACTCCTAGGGTGAAGGGCCTGGGGACAGGAGAGATGGGGCGATCAGGCGTGGCAGCAGGGCCCTGAGAAGCAGGGAAGGCCTCAGGCTGGCTTCTGAAGCTCCCTCTGCCTTCGGTGGACTCCAAGGCCTGCCTTCCACCCCCAAGATGTTGAGTTTCCAGAGCAGCCCACCCCCCACCCCACAAAGGTTCAGGGTGGCCATGCCTAGATGGAGCCTTGAGCAGGGGCCCCCACCTGCTGGCCTTCCTCCAGCCCATCCCAGCAGCTGCTCTGGCCAGTCACATACTCAGGCCACCATGCCAGTAGGTGGAGAGTCCAGGCTCTGGGAACAGCCCCGTCACACAGTGGGGTGCGCTGGGCATGGTGCCTGCCCAGAGGAGCCCCAGCACACAGGTGGGCGCAGGGTCCCCTGCACCAGGCCACCAGCTGACTCCCTGATCCCCGCCACGCTTTTGCCCCCTCACTGAATAAGCTCCTACCATTGCAGGCACTAAGACCACCCCGGGGTCGGGGGGAGAAACCAAGTTCTGCCCCCTGCATCCCCATCCCATGAGAGAGTTGACAATGCACTGTGAAGTCAGACCACCAGACAGACAGACAGACAGGCAGGCAGCTTCCAGCTACAGACCAGCTCAGCTCCACGCTGCCCTCCTCCCTGGGAAGCAGAGGAAAAGCCCGGTGGCAGCCAGGCACAAACTGCCATTGTTAGGAATGTGTGAAGTTACTGTAAAAAAAAAAAAAAAATCTTTAAATTTGAAAAAAAAAAATTACTCAAGTGATATAAGCTTGTAAAAATTTAGAAAGGAATTTTGTCTTAGCTTGGGTTCTGCCAATAGTAGGCCCTCAGACAAAGACTTTCGTGGAAGTAGTTTATGTGGGAGGCGACCCCCGGGAAAAAGAGCCTCCTTCCTCCTCCCTGGGCCCCTGGAGCAGAGTCCGCAGGGAGCCCGGTCAGAGCCCGAAGGGGTGAGGGACCTCCCCAGGGGCAGGGAGATCAAGTATATTGGAGGGATCAACCAAATAAGAAAGTGTGTTACGGGTGACAACAGTGATTTCTCACTGTTAGAGATGGGAACTTAAAATACGGCAAGGGAAAAATGAACTACGTGGTGTTGTATTGAAATGATCGATACCTGTGTGATCGCACATGCATTAATATTTATAGACAAAACCAGTGATGTAAATGTGTTTGTACGAACATCCCTATATCCCTGCTCTGGCCTCCGAGAGGAAGGACACCCCGACAGCAGTGAGCACACCAAGAACCCCCATCGTGGCTTCTAATCTCCACTCTCTGAAAGGAACCAGCGTTCCCTGGAGAAACCACTGACCCCAGGGCTGGAGAGAGGACGGGACGAGAAACAGGGAATGACAGAAGGTAGGGAAAGGGTGAGGAGCCAGGGGAAAGGGCCTCCCACAGGACAAACCAAAGGAATGACACTCACAGATGGCCCTACCAGTAATGGATCATGACCACAGAATAGAACAGGAAACCATGAGTCCGTACATGTTTTAGTATTCATTAAAGTAAACATCACTTCAGGGTCAAGTATGGTTGTTTTTTGGATGGCAGTAACACTTATTAAGCCCATCTCTACAAAAAAAAAAAAAAAAACAGAAAAATTAGCTGCATGTGATGTCTCACACCTATGGTCCCAGCTACTTGGGAGGCTGAGGCAGGAGAATCATCTGAGCCCAGGAGTTTGAGGCTACAGTGAGCTATGATGATGCCCCTGCACTCCAGCCTAGGTGACAAAGTGAGACACTGTCTCAAATAAAAAAATAAATATATATATTAATGAGTTGAAAGTTTGAAGAGAATAATTTTCATAGTTTGAAAGTATCTCCCCATAAAATGCTGATTTGTCACAAAGGTAAATAAAAGTAAGTTCCCAGTGGACAGTCTGGCCGGCACCCCCTTAACCAAGCGATCAAAGTGGGCCCCGCTGGAAACCAGATCGATGGAACCCCTGCACCACCTGCTGGGGTAGGGGATGGGCAGACCGGGGCAGCACATCCGAGACTTTCCTCCCAAAGAGGCACAGCTGACATCCGACTGGGACAGGCCTCAGGCGAACACAGGTCTCCAAAGGCATGAGGGTCACAGTGGTTAGGGAAAGGCTGAGGAATGTTCCGGACTGAAAAGCCTAAAAAGACATGATGACAACTCAGTGTTATGTGGGTACCAGGCTGGATCTCGTCACTGCAGGGGACATTATTGGGACAATGGGAAAGTCCCGGATGCAGTGTGGATCCTAGTGGTCCCTGGCATGGTCATGTTGGGGTGCCGGCAGAGAGTGTCCTTGTTCTGGGGTGCAGCGGAGCACCATGTTGGCAACTAACTCTCAAATGCTTGAGGGAAAACAGTTCCTGTACTATTCTTGCAACTTTTCTGTGAGCTTTAGATTGTGTCAAAATACAAATTTTATTTTTAAAAATGTTAGGAGGAGGAGGAGGCATGAATTCTCCATTTGGCCCAGCTGAGGCTGTTGGAAGTGCTGCCATGGGGCAGCAAGAAGGTGAGGCCCGAGGCACGGACAGGACTGACCGCCCGGCCTCGCCGCGTCTCCCGCCGGGGCGGCACGGGCTCCCCTGCCAGTCCAGGCACAAACACGTGCCGGATAAAATGGATATGCTTTTTAAATGTTCCATAAAAACGCACGTGGAAGGAGGCTCTGCAGAGCTAGAAACGAAGATGGAACTGGAGCCACAGTAGTGAGCAAGAGTGGAGACTGAACAGCCAATGCGAGGCTTAGGTTTGAGCTCACCTCCACTGAGGGCTGGGGGTTTAGGCCAGCGTGGGACCGAGTCACAGTCACAGCCCTTTCTGAAACGAGGTCTGGAATTGGGCTTCCGTCATGACAACAGGAGCTAAGAAGGGGGCCGGGCACGGTGGCACACACCTATAATCCCAGCACTCTAGGAGGCCGAGCTGGGAGGATCGCTTGAGGTCAGGAGTTTGAGACCAGCCTGAGCAAGAGCGAGACCCCACCTCTACTAAAAAATAAAAAAATAAAAAAAAATTAGGCGAGCAACTAAAAATAGAAAAAATTAGCTGAGCTTGGTGGTGCACGCCTGTAGTCCCAGATACTTGGGAGGCTGAGGCAGGGGGATCGCTTGAGCCCAGGAGTTTGAGGTTGCTGTGAGCTAGGCTGATGTCATGGCACTCTAGCCCGGGTGACAGAGTAAGACTCTGTCTCAAAAAAAAAAAGAAAAAGAGAAGGGGATGACCATTCAGTCCACGAAAGATTAAGAAAACTCTGCCCACCAGCCTGGACATGGAGCCCAGACAGCAACCAGCCCAGACAGAGAGAGAAGGACAAAGCTCCAGGAAAACTTGGAGCTAGTGGAATCCGGAACTCGTCTGACTGGATCAAATGCTGCCAGAAGGGCTTGTTGGAAGATGTAGGTGGGTTAGCTATAGCCACAGAGAAAACTCAGCAGTTGAAAAAAGGAAGCAAAGCAAATACTAACTCCAGGAAAAACAAAGAGCAAATCTAAGCAGAGTTCACTACTGGGCGCGGCAGTGAATGATATTTACATGGTTATAACAGCGTCAACCAGAAATGATGGAATGGCTTATTTGGGAAGACAGAAAGCAGGGTGGGCGGAAGGCGCTAGTTAAGAGCTAAGCCCTCATTCTCCAGTAACATCTCGCCGTGGAGAAAACTGCTAAACCAAGAAGAAGCAGCAGGAGCACACAACCTAAAATATGGAGAGAATAAGACAGGATATAGCTGAAAGCTCTGAACCTGATGTCCCTGGGGTACCGGACCAAGGGGCAGAGGTGGTGGGGAAGCTGGGTGAGTCCTGCAGACATATTGAAACTGCCCTAACTTTTGGGGCTCTTTTTATTCCTCTTATCTATAGATCTGTATTTCTTCGGTAAAAAAATTAAAATAAACAAACTAGAACTCTCAACTAAAAATAAATAACAAAGAATAATGAGTTCACATTCCCATCAAAAAACACCACCATCTGGGACATTACAGAACACACTTTGAATAAGTCATCGATTAAAGAAGGAATCAAAATGGAAATCACAAAATGCTTTAAATCGAACGATAAGGAAAACACTGTCAATCAGAATTCCTGGATGTAGCTGATTTAGTACTTAGAATTTTACAGCCTGCAGTCCCTATATCGTAAAGCAAGAAAGTGGTTTCTGCCGAGTGAAGAAACTACAGATATTTTTAATTTTCTTGTTTGTGCTGACCTGCGTTTTCTAGTTTTTCAAAGCAGCTGCTTTCAGTTTTGTCGACCTTCCCTGTTGTTTCTTTCTGGGTTATTCTGGCAGGAACCTCCCCCCAGAAGGAGCATGTGCACAGCCCACACAGGGCTACTGGTCCCAAGTGGCCTCGGGCGTGTATCTGCTCCCCTAGGGTGGCCCGGGAGCCAGGACCTGCACAGGTCCGGGGGTCCCAGCATCCAGCACACAGCCAAGACTTGCCTCTCAGGGTCAACTGAGGTGACGCTTGGACTCGCTGATCAGAGTGCCTGCCCGTGGGTGTGCCTGTGGACAGTCCTGCCCTTGTGGCCATTGGGGACCAGAGGGTGGGCCAGCACACTGCAGCAGGGGCTGGTCAGGTGGTGGGCTGACCACCTCATTGGGCACTGTGCCCCTCCTGTCCACTCCCACCATGGGCAGGCCTGGCCTCAGCTGCTGGAAGAAGCCTGGTGGGGCAACCAACAAGGGGCCGCCCAGCCCCTGACAGCCTGGGCAGAGCGCCGGGCATCCCTGGAGCCAGGTGGTTGCCCAGCCCCACCTCTGGGCCCACTGACAGGGTGCAATGGGGTCTGCCCTGGGATCCAAACTGGGAAGGCGAGGGTGGCTCTGGGATTCCTCCCCCTGCAGGGGACCACTGCCGAGCCCCTGCTCAGCGGCACAGGGGACCTCAGAGGCTGCAGGTGCAGTAGCAGGAGGAATGACCAGGAATAAGGGAGGGGTACAAAGGCCTCAGCCTGCCCGGGGCTGCCACCCCACACATCCCTCGCCTGGCTCTGGGGATGTGTCCACAGCCTGTGGACAGCAGGTGGGACACTCTGGCAAGGCCCATCCCGGGGGAACTGTGTGCTGAGCCGAGGACAGCCTGCCCTGCGGCCCCATCCCCGCCCACTGGACCCTGTCCCCCGAAGCATCCTGTGCTGCTCCAGAATGTCCACCGTGCTGGCACGGCCGCCTGGGGCTCCGGCCACGCCACACCGATCACAGGGTGGCCGCCTCAACCTCCTGCCTACAGCATTTCACTGGGCCCAGGGCTGCAAGGCCAGAAAGATCACATGTAAAGCAGGGGTGTGGGGCCATGGCACTGTGGGGAGCCGGGGACCTGGGGACCTGGGCATCATTGCCGTCCTTTCACCCAGCACCTAGTGCTGAGCATTCTGGGTGGGCACAGGGGACACCTGGAGGCAGAATGCCACCATCCTGGCCCCTGGGAAGGCTTTGGCCAGCACCTCCCAAAGCAGGGTGCTGCTCCGCTCCCCAGAGCCTCCCAGGGCCAAGGCCGTGACCCTACCAGTGACAACAGGGAGGGTCGCCAGCACCAAGGCAGCCCTGACACCTGGCTTGTTTCACCCTCCCCGGGGGCTGCTGCCCTCCTGAGACCTAGCCCCGACCACCCTCCCACAGGCCAGCAACCCAGACCCTGGAGCTCCCTTCACTCTGCTCGGTGGCCGTCCCTTCCCTGCCAGGGCTCGGCTGGCTGCCGCACGCAGGACGGCAAGCACACCCTCATCAGATCTTTACGCACAGACAAAACGGCCAAAGTGCTGAGTCCAGGCCTCCTCGCTGGCGGGGCCAGCTGTCCCCAGGCCAGGCGGCCCATCCACACAGTGTTCGAGGAGATGGCTCCCACGAGGTTGAGGACACTGCCCCCCACAGCCTCCCTGAAGCCCCTTTCCCTGTCTTGACCTGGGGTCCCCTCCAGGAAGGAGACAGCCTCCCCTCACGCTAGTCCTGAGTGTACCCTGGCGTCTGGGCCTGCCGAGGCCGGAGGAGCATGCTGCACACGCCCCAGGGGGAGCCGGGGTGAGGCCAGGGCCCCGCAAGGGGACAGAGGAAGGGGAGGCCGGCTGGCCAGAGCCATCCTCAGAAGCAGCATCCAGCCTGGCCCGACCTCTGTGTCGGGTGGGACGGAGAGGCAGCTGGTGCTGCAGGGAGAGAGCACTGTGCCCCCCAGCCCCCGCAGACTCCCAGAGCTGCTCCCAAGAGGGTCTTGGGCGACTTAGGAGGAGCCCCTTCCTCTGACACCAGGTCCTGCTGGCACCTGGCTGGTTGGGGAGCAGGGTGGAGCCAGGCACATATGTGGAGAACCACCCGCCGTGCCCCGCACCCCAGGCCTGGCCACAGCACGTCCACCCCAGCCCTGCTCCCTCCCAGGCTCCTCCGCGGCCCCTCCCCGCCGTCCCCACCGTGAAGACCCAGGCCATGCACGGCGCCTTGCACCCCGGCTGGCCCGGCGGCCCCTCCTGCGTGGCCTGGGCCCCTCTCCCCCAGGCAGGGCCCGGCCGGCTCCTCATAAATCTGAGGCACTGGTTTCCCGAGCAGGCCCCGCCCGCCCGTGCCGTCATCTCTGGCAGGCCTCTGCGTGAGCTCACTGTTACATAAGGCATGTGAGCTATTTCGCGGGGCTTCATTTGCTCCGCAAGCCAAGGGAGGTCTGGGTGTGAGAGACCCCGGGGGGGGGGCCCCACCCCGCGTGCAGGAAGGGCCGCCCCGCTGCCCGGAGAACACTGGCGTCCCCAGGAGCGGAAGGAGCAGCGGGCAGAGCCCCAGCCCTAGCAGGCCTTGGGCACGAAGGAGGGACGGGGCTCCCGGGCTGCTCGGGAGGGCGTCTGCTGCTGTGGCGTCACCCACCTGGGATGGGCTTGCCTCCCCGCAGGCCGGAGTTGCCCGGGTTGGCACCCGCCCCCACCCCGTGCCCCTGGCCCATCCGAGGGCACCCGGGCCGTCCTCAGGCCCTGAGCCGGAGGACCTTTCAGCCAGAACTTGCACTCTGGGCAGGAAAGAGGACTACATTTCACGTTGGTGGGAGCAGAGGTTCCCCCTCCCGCATACGAGATGCCTGCCTGGGGGAGAGAAGCCTCCACGGTGCCAGGACGGCAGTGTCCTGGAGGTGGCACCAGACCAGGGAGCCCCTTGCAGCTGCAGGGGGTCCTCTGAGGACTTGGTCATCTGGAGAGAGCAGCCCAAAGCCCTCGGACCTCCTGCTCTGTGGTCTAGGACTGAGGGGGGGGCCATGAGCACACGGGGGAACCCCCCAGGGATGCAGCAGAGGGGACATGCAGATAGTATGTGCTGGGCATTTCTAGGAACCAAGCCCTGTCCTGGCCTGTTCCAAGCCCAGGAGGGGCAGGACAGGCCACCTCCTGGCCTTTCTGAAGGAAAATCCTGGCAAGAACCACCCCCGAGAGGGAGGGCTGGGGAGGGGGAGGTTTTTTCATGAGCCCTTCCCTTCCCTGCTGCAAAATCAGGACAGGAAAAGAGCATCTAGGCTCTGGCGGCTAGAACTCGGGCTCTGTGCCCTCCCGCCCCACCAGAGGCCGCCGGAGGGAGCCCAGAGTTCCGGCCTGGACGGGCCTGGGAAGCCCAGCACCCCGCAGGCAGGGCCACGCGCTTCCCCTTTCCAAGGAAGGAAAAGTCCCCGTGAGCTGGGCTGGGCGTCTACAGGCTCCCCCCCAGCCAGTGGGAAGGGATGTGCTTGCAGACGCCTCCTGCCGAGAGCCCATCACCCATGACACACCCTGCGTGGAGACAAAGCTCCCGGTGGCGGCAGGGACGCACCACGGAACCTCGAGTACCGTGTGGGTGGCGGAGAGCCAGCAGCACCGAGCAGCCCCCTCCTGCTAGACTCCCAGCCCGGGGCCCTGTGTCCTCCATGAGCAAAAGAACATGTATTCCTCTCTTTTCAGACTCTGGTTCTTGGAACTCACACCCTCTTGGGTTTGCTATTTTTACCCACCCTGAGCCTTCCCGTCTCCATGGTAACGCCTCCAAACAGCAGATTCCAGGCGGCAATGACGTCACCTCTCCCTTTCCTGCCGCCCAGGCCTGGAGACTGCCTGGGCCAAGGGGCTGAGACTTCCCTGGGCCCCTCCTGGGACCCCAGCAGTCCCTCCAGCTGACACCCCAGGGTCTGGGGGCCACGGTGGGGCCTCTCCTGACTCTGGCTCTCCTGGAGATCAGGCCCCCTGGGGGCAGCATTGGTCCTTATCTCTGCCACTTGGAGCAGAAGCAGCCATCCCCCCACTTGGGGTCCCTGCCATGCCAACTGCCCCACAGAGCTGCCCCGCAGGTCCTGGCGGCTGGGGAGGACGGGGCAGCGACCTGCTGGGCCTGGGAAGCTCCCTGTGGCCCTCTCACCAGAAACTCATTCCCAAGAGGGCCAGAGACTGGGGCCCGAGGAGCCTGCGGACACGGCTGGAGCTGGGTATGGTGAGGGTCAGCCTACCGCAAAGTCTGCCAGGTGCTGGCTGTGATGCCCGAGGGCATCCAGCCCCTTCAGGAGGTGGTCAGAGTGCCTTGGCCCCGGGGTCCAGGCCTGACCCAGGCTGCATGGCTCCAGGGCCCCAGCCTGCACCTTGGTCCTGCTCAGGCAGCTGGAGTGAGGGCTGCAGTCTCCACGCCTGGGCCAGGCACCTGCAGTAGTTCCCAGCCTGTCTGGGACCACACTTCACCCAGGTGTCCCTGCAATGACAGCCTGAGGTCTGCCCTTAGCCCTAACTGAGGATGGGGACACACCCAGGGCTGGACGGCCACCTGTGCCCAAGATAGGTAGAGGATGGACCACCTGCTCCTTGGGTCCCCCTTGAGGAAGAGAACCCCACCCCTGCCTGCACGTTTTGCTGTGGACTCAAGATGTTTTCAGAAATTACCGGAAGTCTTGGCAGTGCCTCCCAGGGTACACGAGTACTGCTCGGAAAGCTGTGCACCCTTGGGTGGCCAGGAGAAGCCCCAAGCAACAAGTCCCACCCAGCCCCTGGGTCCCCCAAGACCTGCCACCTTGCCTGGTGGGGGGATTCTGTTGCCTAAACAGGGCCCGTGACTAAGTCAGCCCCAGCCCCACCCCCACCCGGCCTCGACCCCCAAAGCAGGCAGCCAGGTAGCAGGGCAGGGTCTGGGGTGGAGGAGGAGGGGCCCGCAGAGCTGAGGGAAATGGGGGGTGCGGCCCCGTACACAAGCTAGGTGAGAGTCAAGGCCGTGCTCTGTTCTCTGGCACCCCTGGCTGGCTGGCGTCTCTGCTCCCGGAGACGGTGCTGAAAGAAGGTGGTTCTGAGGCTCACATTCCTTCCCTCCTGCTCGATTTCAGGCATGAAGTCCCAGCTCGCCCCTGACATCTCAGGCACGCCCGCAGGTCTGCACACGACGCGGGCAGAACCCGCAGAGCCCGCCACACGCCAGGTGTGCAGAGAGCACAGCCTGTGGCCGGGCCGTAGGGGCCTTTCCCGTCAGCCTCGCCCCAGGGAGGCCCCTGTCCCAGGCTGTGTCCCCGGCATGAAGGGCTGGGAGGAGAGCCCTGGAGAGCGGGCCCAGCGGGACGGAGGCCCTCGGAGCACTTGTCAGCCCGGGCCAGGTGGCTCCACTCCCCGGAGTGGACGTGGCTGGAGCCGGGAGGTGGACATGGCACGTCCAGTTCAGCACCTCATCCAACACACTCTGTCTGGTCAGAAGGCAGGACAGACGGGGGCTTCACGGGAGGCCCCAGGTCTGAGCTCCGGTTGGCCAGACGTGTCCTGCCCAGGCCAGGGGCTGTGGCTCTGAGGGCTGGTGGTGGGTGAACGTGGACTTGGTCTGTGCACCGAGCTCATCAGGGACAAGCATAGGGACAAGCAGAAAAGAGCTCCTGTTCCCAAGAGCTCACAGTCTCACAGCGGACCATGAAAAACAAAGTTTCCGAATATTCCATGTTGGACAGGGGCCCACGCTCGTAGGAGGAACAGACCATGTCACGGCGAGACAGCTGGGTGCTGACTTGGGGTCTCCTTGCAGGTCTGTCTGAGCCAAGGCCCCAGCGAGGGAGGCCGGAGCACTGCAGGCAGGGACTGGCCAGCACAAAGGCCGGGTGTGTGCTTGGTCTCCGCAGGGCCCATGCAGGGGTGGAGGGCGGGTCGGCGAGAGAAACGAGGGGTGGCGAGAGGGTGGGCACTGCTCTGAGCCCCAGAGACCCCAAAGCCACAGCCCGTTGATGATGGCCGTGGCGGATCGGCCACTGGGTGGGGTGAGTGGGGCCGGGCCCTGCGCCCCGCCAGCCGTGGGGCTTCCCCAAGGGACCTGCGTGAGCAGCGCCCCCAGCACGCCACTTCCCTGCTGGGAAAACTGAGGGCCAGAGAAAAGGAATCGATTCGAAACAGACAAGGCTATTTTCCTGAACATTTTGTTCCCAGTCCCGCCCCCAGCCTGGCACAGGGCTGGAGTGAGCGGCGGAGGGAGGGCCCTCGCCTGGCCCGGCCCACCCTGCCCAGGGCCCCCGCTGCCCGCAGCCCTGCCCACTCGGGTTGTGGCCAGGCCTTAGGTAAACAGGCACATCCATGGCTTCCAGGCAGGAGGTTGGAGGGACCCAGGATGGGCTCGGGGTGCTGGGCGGCTGCAGGCCTGGCATTCCCTCCGCGCTGGGTCCACCCCCAGGCCCAGCGCTGCCCGGCGGGCTCCGTCGCCATGAGTAATATTTAACTTGGAAAGGCTCACGGACAACTGCAGGGGAGAAGTTAACAACAAGTTTGGATTGTGGTCTGCTTGCCAGGAGGGGAGGGAGGGGAGGGAGAGGGCAAAGTTGAGAGGGAGGAAGGAGGCCGGGAAGCAGCCAGAGGACGACTCAGGCCTGAGACCCCACGAAGCCCAGGCCTAGCGCCAGATGGCCGCCACGCCCAAGAGCCGCAGCTCTGAGGCCAATCTGCCGGCTGGCAGACACACGGGCTGAGTCCCCAAGCCTCAGTTTCCCCTGCAGGCACAACCCTGGGTGGAGGAGTCCTGGAATCCAGCTCTGGGCAGGGAACACACACACACACACACACACACACACACACGCACGCACGTGTGCACGCACACACACACAAACACGCGCATACACATACACACACACAAATGCATGCACACACGTATACACACACACACACACACACACACACGGGTGTTAGCAAACGGCCCTGCCTGCAGCTCTAGGGCCTCAACCCAAGGCCGGAAAAATCCAGGAGGCTGAAGCAGGGATGAGGTCCCGCCCAGCGGGTCAGGGAGGGGAGGGCGGGGCTGGGCCAGACAGGGCTCTCCCCAAACACAGGCCTCCCCGGGCAACCGCGCCTGCAGGGTTCACCGCCACGTGCCTGGCTGGGCCGTGCTCTGGCCAGCGTGCCCTTGTCCACCGTGGGAAACACGGCCACGCCTGGGCGGCATCCGCCCCACTGGGCATGTCCAGCACCTGCCGGGCGCGGTGCACGTTTCCCGGAAACATGCAACACCCTGCGAATGAGTGAGAGACGGGCGCAGAGAGGGCAGGACGCTGGCGGGGGTCAGGAGTGCTGTCTCCCACCTCCATTCCCGACTCCCCAGATGTCCTGGGAGCAGCCCCCCCCACCCAATAGGCTCAGTTTCCCACCCAGAAAAGAGGAAAGTGGCCGCAACTGTCTTCTAGCCCCTCCTAGCTCCAGGTGTCCACCAGACCACACCTGAGAAGGCCGAGGATCACAGCAGAGAGCCTCGCTCTAAGGACCGAGGGATGGAGACATCTGGGTCCCCGTGCCACCTGAGGCCTGCCCGGTCCCCCCACCAGGACACAGCTCTGCAGGCAGCCCCTGAGCCCGTGGCCCTGGATCCATCACGCCAGGCAAAAAGTCATGCCCAGCCCTCGCCAACTCACCTCCAGGCCGGAATGGCATGCATCCAACTTTCCAGACAAATTTTTCCACAAATGTGTACTTTTCACAGAGGAAAATGTGAACTCACATCACCACTTACCTTGTAGGTTTTCCTGATTTGCCCTTGGACGCAAGAGTCTACCTTCCTCCTGGATGGAGGGGCGCATGGTCTGCCCTCGAGGAAGGGCTGGGGCTGCCACATGGGAAGACAAGTGGGACCCAAGGCCCAGGAGCTGGGGGCGTGGGGTCCTCGGCCAGGGGCAGGGACACTCTGGGCTCCCAGAGCCTCAGGCTCACGGAATCATGCCCACTTGGGGGAAGAGGCTCGGGGCGAACCCACTCCCACTTCTGGTCTCTGTCTCTGCAACTGTCCTTTCACTACAGTTAAACTGTTGCATTGTAAACTTCCCAGCCCTGGGGACCGGTGGCTTCCTGTCACAGCTTTCCAACTCATGACCCCACAAAAGCGAAGCTTCGAAGCTTCGTGGGCTTGGCAAAGGGCCTGGCCGAGTGAGGCTATCTCTTCTCGAGGTGCCGTTGACAGGGGCCATGCACTGCTGCAGGAGACTCCGGGGGACCCCAGATTCTGGCCCCTAGAGACAGGGGCTCCAGGACAGGACACTCCTGTGGCCTCTTTTCCTCTCTCACAACTGTGTTTCTCAAGGGGAAAAGCAGCCCCTGCCCACCTTCCCCACAGCTCAGCGTGTGGAGTCCGGGAAGTGAATCGGCGGGAAAGGCTCTGCCAGCGGCCCCCACCCCTCGATGGGAGTTTGATGACAGCGCCCCGATCCAGGGGCACCTTCTCCCACCTGAGCGTGACTGGCACAGCACCTGCAAGTCCAGCCTGGGGTCCCCACCCTGCCCCTGAGCCTGGGCTTTCAGGGAAGGCTGGAAAGGAACCAGACTCTGGCCTGCAGCCTCCCTCCCCTGCAGGACGTATCTCCCAGGTGCGATGATAGGTGAGCACAGGAGGCTGGGGCAGGCCGGCACCTCCTGCTGCCCTTCCCAGCGATCTGCTGGCATTTTGGGGTACAGTCAAGGAGAGAGCCCTTGATGGCGCAGCCTCCATGTGGCAGAAAGCGTCCATGTGGGGGACACAGCGACCAGGCAGAGGCAGGAGTCGCTGGTCCTTGGAGCCCCCAGCCCGGGCAGGCGTGGAGCTGAGCGATGTGTGGGCCCACGTGAGCACGCTCTGCTGGAACACGCACTGGGCCCGCAGTGCCGGTGTGGACAGCGGGCACTGCGAGTGTGGACAGTGCACGGGGAGTGTGGGCAGCTCGCAGAGCGGGTGTGGACACCGCGGTTTGCACTCGAATTCCACGCTGGACGCGCCTTTGACAGGCAGGGGCTACGGCAAGTATCTGACAGTTGACACGGATTTCCCGCCGAGCCACCTTCCACGAGGTTGCGGCAAATGTGAACCACCTCTGCCGGGCAAATCCGGTTTGGAAGTCTCAGAACCCATGGGACCGGAGGAAATTCCAGCCTCGAGGGCGGAAGGGACAGGGCGGTGGGGGGCGGCCCCGTGGGGCGTGGGCTCTCTTGGCGGTGGGGGGGGTGGGGGGGCGCCTGGGAGGGGCGTGGCGTGGGGGTGACTAGGAGGGGCATGGCGGGTGGATGGGTGACTGGGAGTGGGCGCCCCCCCCCCGGGAGTGGGCGTGGTGTGGGCGGAGGGGCGGGGCGTGGGGTGATCAGGAGGGGCGTGGCATGGGGAGGGATGACTGGGAGTGGGCAAGGGGCGCCCGTGAGGGGGCGTGGTGTGGGGGCGGAGTGGGCGGAGGGCCGGGGCGTGGGAGGTGCCCGGGAGAGGGCAGGGTGTGGGGAGGGGTGACTGGGAGTGGGAGGAGTGGAAGGGGTTGGGGCGGAGAGGTGGGGCGGGCTGTGAGCCCAGGTTAGAGGGAGGGTGAGTGGGGCAGCGGTGAACCTGACCAGCAAATGAGGGCAGTGGTGCAGGTGATGGTGGGGCCCCACCCGGCAGGATGGCACAGCCAGTTCCGCACAAGCCCCTCATCCGCTGGTCCCTGAAGTTCTGGGCGGGTCGAGACAAGGGCAGCTGGGAGGAATCCACCCCAGCTGCCATCCTGCCCTGCACCCAGCACTCCTGGACTCTCAGGGCTGGAGGCCTGGGGACTGTGACAGGCTGGGCCCTCCTCTGTGCGGCCCACCCTGCCTCCAGGATTTTTCCTGGTTGTCCCACCCCCTCCAACAGATGCTGTCATTGTGTGCAGAAGAGAAGCCACTCTTTGCTGACCTTCCCCAGGGCACGTCCCAGAAGGAGTCAGAGCTTTTAAAGGGGTGGTGAGGACAGTGAAGGCAGCCCCTGCTGCTGCTGCTGCCACAGGCTGCAGCCAAAGCCAGGCACGGCCTCCCGGTACTGGCAGGACAAGCATGGGCCAGGCACCCAGGCCAGGGGACGGCCGGGGCGGGGGGACACTGGCTGCGGAGGTAGTGGACCCTGGCAGTTGTGGTTGCTGGCTATTGGCCGTGGGTGGCCGTCTGCAGAAGATGACCAGGGGTGGGTGGGCATGGTGGGGAGTGAGGGGCAGCCCTTTCCCTGCGGTCTCCCAGGCTGGAGAAGCCCCCCCCCCAGGGTGCTCAGAGAGCCAGGCACTTGCTTCACTCCCCGACTGCTGACCGACGTGGGGAGTCACTGGGTGCCACCAGGGCAGTAAGGCTCCCAGGAGGCAGCAGCAGGGAAAGCCGGGGTTCACATCCCACTTGGCTGCTCCCTGTCACGTGGCCTCTGACAAGTGGACGATGCCCTGGGCTGTGGTTGGCCCACCTGTAAGTGGGGCTGGGCAGCAGCACCTCCATCACAGGGTCGGGCTGGCGTGGGGTGAACAGGCTGGGCCCCTGGAAGGAAGCAGCATGGTTGGGGGGACCACACAGGTGTGAGGTCCAAGGCAAGGCTCCAGGGCTGCCCAAGGGGCAGGGCATCTGGGAGGTGGTTCAGAGAGGACAGGTCCAGCAGCCCACTGCATGCAGGCTGCATGGTAGGGTACTGCTCCCACCTCTGCCCCAGGCAGGGCTCTGGGGCACAGCCGGCTCCAGAGCTGGAAGGTGAGGGGCTGCTCAGACCCCAGCTGCCTGTCCTCCCTAAAGGGCTGGACAGGTCAGTGCCAGCCTGCTCTGAGAGATCAAGCGTGCTGGACTGAGCTGGCCGCAGCCAGGGTGACCCACGCAGGTGGCCCGGCCTGGGGGGAGGTGTCAGAAGAGTCCGGCTGAGATAAGGAGAAGCCTGTGCTGAAGGAAGAGGTGGTGGGGGCATGGTGGCTGGTCGAGTGGCCCCAGGGGCCTTGGGGCAGCTGTCCCACCTGCAGCAGGGGTGGGGAACCTGCAGCCTCAAGGCCACATGTGGCCTCCAGATCCCCAAGTGCAGCCCCTTGACCAAATCCAAAGTTCACAGAGCAAATCCCTGCATTGAAAGGCTTTGTTCTATAAAATTTGGATTCAGTCGAAAGGCTCAGGGATCCAGAAGGCCACATGTGGCCCCAAGGCCGCAGGTTCCCACCCCTCTGCCAGTTCTGATTTCAGGTGCGCCTTGGCCCCTGGGGCTACAGGTGGGTGGCTGCACCAGGCCTGTTGAGAGGTTCAGCCGGGCATCCTGGGCAGAGGTTGCCAGGCTGTGGGGGAGGGGACGAGCAGGAGGGGAGACCCCAGCCCAGTGTCCTCACCAGCCAGCCAGACGGAGGAAGAAGCTGTCCACATGTGACCTCCCTCACGCCACAGCGGGGAAGCTGCCCACACAGAAATGGGGGTGACACTCAGCTGGGGCTCGTCATGGGGGTCCAGAGTGGCACACACAGAGGGTGCGGGACAGAGGGCACCCCCTTCTCACGCCCCAGGGAAGACAGAGGTGGGTGAGGGCTTGGAGCAGAGTGGCAGGTGGCCAGGTCCACGGGCTCGTGCCGACCTGGAGTTTGCTAGGGTGCTCCCGGGCTCAGATGGGGCCTCCTTGAGCCTAGTTCTCTAAACAGTCCGTGAGGGAGCACACAGGTGGGAAAGAGAATTTAATAATGGGGCCGAATACCTTCCAGGTCATTTTCTCTGGGGGTTAGCAAATCCACCAGATGGACAAACACAGACACAACCCCCAGGCAGCGCCCTCTCACTTCCCTGCCCACAAGGCACGCCGGTCCTTCTGGAATGTGCCCTCAAGCCCGGATGGGTGGCGCACTGTGTCAGTTTCCCTGACCCCCTGGAGCCGTTTGCGGGGTCTGGGCTGCCTGATCTTCCACCCCAGGGAGCAGCGAGGGAGGCGTTCAGAAGGCGCCGACTCACAGCTGTGTGAGGGTCTCTGCGGGCTGTTCAGAAAGTCGAGCAAAATGATGTAGAGTGGGAGCCCCAAACTCACAGCACTGCCTGCACGGCGAGCCACGCCCAGCCTTTCTGCTCCAAGTGGAAACCTGTGCCCTGCTGGCTGGTCGGGTCCTCGAAGGAGCAGGACCTGCTGATGTCTCAGGACATCACCGTTGTCCCTAGCCTGCAGACTTCCCATACAGAGGTGCCAGATTGGGGGCAAAGCCGATTGCACTGGAGCCGAGAAACCGCGTCTCCCCTGGGGAGTTCCGAGGGGGCTGCCACGTGGGAACAGGCACCCCCACACCCTCTCCACCGGCAGACGGTTTCCTGGCCGGCAAGGATTTGACGTTGTCCCCTCCTAGGCCCCTCTGAGGCCAGAGTTTTGCTGGTGGTGGCATCAGCTTCCTCAGCGTTGGCGGGGGGTGGGGTGGGGGACACTCAGCTCCCCCAACCAAGCCGGCTCAGAGTTTCAGCTGAACTTGGTGTGAGCCAGCTTGGAAGGGCAGAGAGCCTGCGGCGTTGGTTTCCTGGGGCTGCTGTAACTAACTAAGGACCACAAACTGTGGCTTAAGACAACAGAAATTCATTCTCTCTGGTCCTGACAGCTGGGAAGTCCAAGTCCAGGAGTCGAGGTCTGTGCTCCCTCCAGAGCTTCCAGGGCAGGGTCCTTCCTGCCTTCTCCAGCGTCTGTGGCTCCTGGTTTCTGTGACGGTGGCCTCATCTAGCCAACCTCTGCCTCTGTTGTCACGTGGTCCCCTCTGAGTCTCTGTATCCCGACTTCTCCTTTACTTACAAGAACACCAGTGACGTTAGAATTAGGGCCACCCCAACCCGATTTGTCTCCAACCTTAATTCGATTATGGAGGCAAACACACTATTTCCAAATTTTCACCGGTTCCTGGTGGACATAAACTTGGGGAAGACACTGTTCAACCCAAAACACTCCCAGACCTTGGTGTCAGTTGACTTATTTTCCCCAAAGGCGGGTACCCTGAGATGTTTCCACTCCCGTGGCTGCTCCTCTGTGCTGGGCAGCCCACAAGGCTGTAGGGACACAGTGGGGGACAGTGGGCACAGGATCACCCTCCTGAGAAGGCAGGCCGGCTTCTGAGCCCTGCAGTCCCCGAGCAGCTGGGGAGGGGACCAACCTGAGGGTCAGCGAGAGCCTGTCTCGGCCACATGGGAGCCGCTGCCAAGGGCAGCGCCCCAGCTGGAGACACGGGGATGGGGACAGGCCGTGGGGGCGTGAGCTGGAGCCACAGGGTTGCTGAGTGTTTGAAGAGGCATTGTGGACACTGAGAGAGGGTGGCCACGTTGGGGACGCCATCCCAGAGAGTGGCTGCGGCTAGGGTGGGGGCTCAGAAATGGGGCTGTGGTCTCTCCCAGGCAAGACCCTTCTCGAACTGCTGGTGGCTCTTGGGCTCCCAGGGTTAGGGACTGGAGCCTGTGCCCCACCCCTGGCCTTGACCTGCTGACCACCAGGGGGTCCTGGCCGTGACCACCCCCCCAGGGGTCGTGAGGAGGCTGTGTGGGTGCCCGAGGACACCATGCCATGACCCGACTCCCACACCCTGCACGTGGGCCCCAATGCCCGCTCCGTTGCCTGTGGATCCCGCGATGTTTCCCAGGCAACTGTCTCAATACAGCCTGTCTGCCTGGCACTGCCCCACCCCGTAAATTCCGCTGTGCCTGGCTCCCGGCAGGCTCGCCCGCTTGGCACCCACAGGCCGGCAGGTGTGGCAGAGCACAGCCCGCTGCCCGGCCGCGTCAGCAGGCCACTCTGGGGGAGGAGGCAGCGCAGGCTTCTTGGCCGTCCTCACCGGCGAGCGGGCACTGCCAGGGCACCCTGCGTGGGTGCCGTGCCGGTTTGCCACATGGTGCCGGTGGAGGCAGCCAAGTGCCGCGAGCATGCGCCCAGGCGCGCGCAGCGCTGCCGGTTCATTTGGCAGTTGAGAGGCTGTGCTGCCCTCTGGGCTGGTCACAGCTACGGCCCCAGGTCCGCCACTGTCTCAAGCCGATTTGCAGCGGGGGCTGATGGTGGAACCAACCTCAGGAAATCAAAAGAGGGTGTGGGGAAGCCAGTGGGGGCTCGGACAACCCCAGTCCAGCCAACAGGTTTTGCCCAGCCTGGTGGCTGACCGCCCTGCCTTGGCGTCAAGGCTGGCTGGGAGCTCCCGCTGAGTCCCCGGGGGTCAGCGCTGGATGGAGACAGCCCTGCCCCGGGCCGGGTGGCGGCGGGGGCGGTGGTGTGAGGATGCTGCTGCTGGGACACTGGCTCTTCGGTAGGGGGAGGTTGGGGAGGGATGGCCCCCTGACGTGCGGGCACCGGGCCTCACCTCGTTTCTGGGAGCAGCTCTCTGAGCATTCTGGCTGGTCACGCCCAAATGCAGCAAGGATGGTGGGGAGGCCACAGAGCGTGGGGCCAGTGTGCCAGCGCGGCCGGGGCTCTGACCCCCCACCTGAGCACTTTCCGCTTCACCCGAGGGGAGCCTTTCCCCCAAAGGCTGACAGGTTCTTTTGTAAACATGATTTTTTGGCTTGTAAAAAACGTGTTTCTGCAGTGCGAGCATCAGTCCCAACCAGAAATTATTTTCCGATAAAGCTAAACTCCCTGTCACCGCAGCAGATGGCTCAGCAAAAGTTAGTCTTTCCCTCAGCCTCAACTTGAGAACTTCCACCTCCACGCCCACCCCGGCCTGCTGAGAGCTTGCAGACGGCTGGGACTAGTGGTTTTGTCAGAGGGTCTCAGAGTGGCCGGTCCCCATGCAGGCCCTGGGTGGGCGGGAGGGGATTGAGGGCAGGACTTCCCGAAAGGGGAACCTGCCATGTGCCCAGAGCAGGGGTTACCCCAGTCCGGCATCTGCAGAAGCGTCCCAGGCCGTACGTGACGCACAGGTCCTCCCTCCCAGAAGGCCCCTGCTCAGGAGCAGCAGCTGCCTGCACAGGAGTCCCTCATAGGTTCCTGCAGGCCACTGTGTGCCTTTCCTCCAGGAGCAGGGAAAGGCCCCGAGGTCCCCAAGCTCTGCCCAAGGGACCCAGAGCAGGGCAAGATAAGGGCACCAGGAGAGGAGGAGGGGGCGGGTCCAGCATTTGAGTCTGGGGGATCCAGGGGGAGGAGAGGAGAGAAGGGCAGGGATAAGACCCCTTGCATGGCCCGAGGGCTGAGCAGACACTCCCATCATGACTGGCCTTCCTCCCACGTTGGAAGGCTGGTACCAGTCCTCCTGGAAGTCCACGGTCCCCTTGCAGAAGCTTGGTGACACTTCCAGGAAAGGCCCTGAAGCTCTGAGGCTGACACCAGGGTCAGCCGGCACCTGCAGTGTGCTCCACACAGGACCCAGGAGCCCCCACACCTGGGCTTCTCTCACCTGAGGGCAGGCCCAGCCCCAGGGCTAGCGGCTAGCGGCTAGTGGCCTTCTGAAGGGCGGTACACATGACCATGAGGAGGGTGAGTGAGGAGGGGCAGGTGAGGAGGGGCACAGGGGTGGGAGCCCGGCAGGAGGGGCGCCCAGCTCAGCCTTGCGGCTGCCAGGGCCACACAGGGCAGAAACGGCCAAGGACTCCTGGAGCCCTGGAGTGACACCAGGCAGTGGCCCCTGATGCCCGCCCATGCAGACCCCGGTCCCGGGGAGGGCGGCGGCACCCTAGGGCCCCGCGCCGGCGGGGGAGGCAGGCTGGGCCGGCAGGTGCTGGGCACAGCGCGGAGCTGCCAGGGTGCCTGGGCATCTGCTGCCACCAAGTGGCAGACTTGGGCGGCGCCTGGTGGGAGAGCGGGGAGCCCAGGAGCGGACGAGGTGCAAGAGGCCCTTACCTGCCCCGGCGCCCTGGCCTCTGGCCCGGGCCCCTGAGGCCCCCGGAGCCACCTGGACTCGGTCGCTCCGCTGCTTCTCCGGGCGAGGAACCGCGCCCTCGCGTCGTGGGTTGGCGCGGCGGCACGGGCAGACCCCGCTCTAGCCTGACCTCCCTGCCCGGAGGTGGCTCCCGCCCGCCCCCACTGCGCGGCAGGAAGGAAGCACGGCCTCAGTTTCCCCAAAGCCTGGAATCGGGACACTTTGGGCTGCGGCAGCACAGCCGAGGGGATTTGGCCTCCCTGCCCGAGGGGGGCGGGGTCTCTCTTGGGGGGCGGATCGGGCTGGGCGGGGCCTGCGCGGGAGGGGCGGGGTCTCTCTTGGGGACGGATCGGGCTGGGCGGGGCCTGCCCGGGAGGGGCGGGGTCTCTCTTGGGGGCGGATCGGGCTGGGCGGGGCCTGCGCGGGAGGGGCGGGGTCTCTCTTGGGGGGCGGATCGGGCTGGGCGGGGCCTGCCGGGAGGGGCGGGGCCTGTCTTGGGGGCGGGGCTGGCCGCGCGGGTCAGCTTACGCCAGACGTGCCGGGGCTGATGGCGGCGGCGCGGGAGCCACGGCTGAGGCTGAGCCGCCGGAGGCCGCCCTCTGGAGGCGGGTGAGGCCGAGACCGGGGTTGCGGCCCGGGGACGGGGCGGGGGGGGCGCGGGGCGCGGCCAGGGTGAGGCCTGGCGTCCCCGGCCGAGCTGAGGCCGAGTCGCGCCCCACGTGCTTCTCGGACCCCCACCGCCTCCCGGGCCGCGCCCGCTTCGCCCCTTGAGCTCCGCCCCGCCCCCACGCCGAGCCCCCCGCCCTCCCCTCAGCCCCGGGCCCTCCCCCGTCCCCTCCCGAGAGTGTCCCTGAGGTCCCCGCCCCCCACGCCGAGCCCCCCGCCCTCCCCTCAGCCCCGGGCCCTCCCCCGTCCCCTCCCGAGAGTGTCCCTGAGGTCCCCGCCCCACGCTGAGGCCCCACCCCGCCCGCAGGCCCCAAGACGGCTGCC
>VSMD01126390.1:0-12474 GCA_008750895.1 Mirza zaza | reverse complement strand
GGGTCTCACTCTTGCTCAGGCTGGTTTTGAACTCCTGACCTCGAGCAATCTGCCCGCCTCGGCCTCCCAGAGTGCTAGGATTACAGGCGTGAGCCACCTCGCCCGGGCAGTTATTTTTTAATATTGCATTTTTTTACATTGTTTTAAAAATATCATTTTGCCAGTTTAGACTTTAGAGGATATTTGACTCCAACGTGTAAGCCAAGTCCATTGCTGGAAAGATGTTGGGCCAGTGGAGATATCCCATTGTTTGTACTTATGGCAGCATGCCATCATTGCTCTTCCTCCCCTCCTGTCTCCTGCCCAGCTCTCTTTGCCATTTTCCTAGGGGGGATGTGGTTATGTTGAGACTCACCCAGGATTAAATGACACTAATAACATAGCTAATATTTATTGTGCTACTACTTTGTGCTTTGTGTGGACTTTCTCACCTAATGCGCACAGGACAGCAAGGTGATCCTGTCACTGTTGGAGAAGTCAGAGTGATACAGCCACATCCTCCTTAGGGAAGCACAAACTAGGTAGTGGGGTTTCATTCAAATTAACCTAGTTATCTTCTTTTGAGAACGCATGTATTTTGTGTTTACTTTTTATTTATTTTTAATTTTTTTTATTTCAACATATTATGGGGGTACAAATGTCAGGGTTACGTATATTGCCCATGCTCCCCTCTCCCCCCTTGAGTCAGTTTTTATTTAGATAGTCACCATGATCAAAGTACTAGGAAAATCTGTAAGTGGAAAAATACCAGATTATAGAATAATGATGACATTACCCATAGTCGGCATGGCTTATTGAGGAGGGGATTCTTTTGTGGCCATTACTCAACTCATTTTCTGTGGCCCCCACAGGATTTTTTTAATCTTGCACTGGGTGTACAGTTGCCTATGAGGCATGTTCTCCTTGAGTCCTATGCAGAGGAATGCATTGATGGCAGACAGAGGAGCCCGCAGGTTGCCTTCGCAGTGCATTTGTTGCTTCCTTGATCCATCAGCAGTGTTGATAGGCTTATCTGCATGCTAGGTAGGGTGACTCTCTCAAAGTCAAGCTATTGAAGGTGCCATGATATATGGGAAGGGCCTCCCTGTATTGCACTGTGGCCAGTAGAAACCCATTATCTCATCCAAGGATATTTTCCCAAATTATTCTTTGGATAACTCCAAGCCATCAGATTTGATTATTTTACTGTTCACCTTCCTTTTCTTACACCCCAGCACACACACACAAATCAGGTTGAACAGTGTGCTGGAACCCAAGATTATCAGACTGAGGACACACATCAGATATCAGTGCTGTTTCATATCTTTATCTTTCACCCTCTTGTAATCAGCCATATCTGGCATAATTTCTTTCAAATATCATACTTAACTTCATTTGTGCTAAAGTGACAGTTTTAGCATTCTGATATATTCTTTTTTTTTTTTTTTTTTTTGAGACGGAGTCTCACTCTCTTGCCTGGGCTAGAATGCCATGGCGTCAGCCTAGCTCACAGCAACCTCAAACTCCTGGGCTCAAGCAATCCTCCTGCCTCAGCCTCCCAAGTAGGTGGGACTACAGGCACATGCCACCATGCCCAGCTAATTTTTTCTATTTTTGGTAGAGACGGGGTCTCGCTCTTGCTCAGGCTGGTCCCGAACTCCTGAGCTCAAACAATCCGCCCGCCTTGGCCTCCCAGAGTGCTAGGATGGCAAGCGAGAAGCCACCGCACCCGGTCCTGATATATTCTTTAATTTTGCTATCAAGAGCTGTTCTTTAGTGCCAGTCTATTAAATGAGCATTATTAAATAGCTATTGTAAATTTTAGTGGATTATTTTATAGTACATATGGAACATCAGGGAACACCATTAGCTAAGTGTATTTCTAAAAATCTGTGCTTATTTTGTTTATTTGGGGTTTTTTCTTTTTAAAAAATCCTTCTATATATGTGGCAACATTAGGCTTGAGAAATGTACTGGGGGATGCCTTACAATTCATAGTTAAAGGTAACTATTCTATGTTTGCTATTTTGATGTGGACAGTTTTATATTTCAGGTAAGCGACGAACTTCAGAGTCAACAAGTCTGCTGTCCTGAACCATATTATGTTCTATGCTGTTGAACTTAACAGTTGTTATAATTTCTGCCCGAATGAATGGTGAAAGATTTTATATATGTATAATACTTTATTGTTTTAATGTCCTTGCCTTTCATTTTTTATTGAGATCGTATAAACTGTATTCACTTGAAGGAAGTTCTCTAATTATGTATTCCTTCACAAGGGGATTTGGGGCACTAAATATCATCTTGAGAAATGAATCTAGGAATTGGCTTTGCTGCTGTCTCTTTATCTGCTTAGGACTTCCAGTAGTAAGGAGGCCATTAGATATTAAGGTTTTGCACGTCTGCTCCTTGGAAAGCAAACATCCTCTCATTCCTTGGCTGATATCTCCAAGCCACAAGGTGGCTAAGCTGTACCCTGGTCTGTAAGATATTCAGGCTTTCAGAGTGCTTAAGCCTCTCAGGACAGAGGTTTGTGAAAGTTAATTAAAAGGGCATGTGCTTCTACTACTACTACATTATTTTATTTTAAAATCAAAATACACCCAGGTGCAGTGGCTCATGTCTGTAAATCCAGAACTTTGGGAAGCTGAGGTGGGAGGATTACTTTAGGCCAGAAGCTTGAGACCAGCCTGGGCAACACAGCAAGACCCCATCTCTATAAAAAATTTATAAAATAGCCAGGCAGTGGTGGCGCATACCTGTGGTCCTAGCTACTTTGGAGGCTGAGACAGGAGGATCACTTGAGCCCGGGAGTTCAAGGTTACAATGAGCTATGATCGGGCCACTGCACTCCAGCCTGGGTGACAGAGCGAGATCCTGTCTCCAAAAAAATAAAAATAAAGACATTGTCATTAGACCACACTAACTCAAATGTTTGACTTTATTCAAGGTCATCTTTGTAGGATCCAGTCATGTAAAAATGGAGTTTGTTTTGCAGTAAAACTGGTAATGAAGATATTGCTATTATGTCATCCCTCAGCCCCTTTAGAAAGTTCCATGTGAGAAGTTTATTTTAGAATTTGATGCCAGAAATTGTCTTCTGGTAGCTACCAAATGCCTGCCTTTCTGATGATAGCTATTTTTTGTGTGTGTTTTGTTTCACTGTATCTTCTGTTTTGCCTCAACTCCCAGAACCAAATTTGATGCTCAGCTATACAACTTCATTATTAACACATCTGTTTCCACTTTTATCTTTTATTTTCCTATTCTGTTCCATTAGCATGATTTATATGTGTCCTTGACAATTAATGACCTCAATTATTTTTGGAAAAAGATGATTAGTATACATTTATAACCAATAAAATAACCTCTGTCCCCAGGCTTTTTGCTCAGATCTAGCCAGCTGGTGTCTGCCCCCACCTGCACAGCTGACTAGTTGGAGTCTCAAACGCATGTGCAAAAACTTGGAGTTCACCATTTTTCTCCCTTCCTCCTCACTGCTCTCCTTCTATAAATGCCACAGTTGTTATCAGTCACTTGGATGTGAAACAGTGATGCCTTCCTCTTCATTGTTCTCAACCTCCAGTCTCCAGTCTACCTTCGAATTGCAGCTAACTTCTGTTCTTCCTGCCCCCCCACCCCATTCTCAATTCTGTATCTCACTTTAGATCCTCTTTGCCTCTTGCCTTTGCCAGGCGCAGTCCTTTCTTTAATCACGTAACAGACGTGTGTCAGTTGAGTCATCTGAGATGCAGATGCTGAGACAACATAGGCCTGAGAGAGGTTGGTTAAGGGCTTGGGAGTAACTCATGCCTGTGAAAGGTAAATTGGCGGAGGAAGCCTTCAGCCCATAATGCAGATCTGATACTGCGAAAAGAAGGGGAGGAAGCAAGATTGGACAGGGACAATGTCAGACCACAGTGCCAATGTGACAGGCTCAACCAACACAAAGGAGCAAAAACAAGCCTCAGAGAAGTCCCTTGTTGGAGAATAATGGCTATACCATTCCAATAATTTCATTCGTATCTTTCTATACCAGAATGTACTTCTCTTTGAGAGTCCAGACTTGGTGGCTTAACCAGGGCAAGGAGGGACAGGACTTTCTCGTTCCCAGGGAGAAATCCACACTTAGGGACTTCTTTCTTCTCCTGCTTATCTGTTTCCATCTCATCATCTTTTGGTGGGGGGTCTGGGATGGGGATGTCCAGTGGGGCCCGGAGGGAGGACAGGTCAGCCACATTGAGTGAGCCCTCCTGCAAGAGCTGATTCAGGTATACGATTTTCTGTGGCAAGAATCTGTATAGGAATTCCTCAGCCTCCTGGAAAAGATTTTGCCTGAAGACATCCACCTGTTTGCGGGCCTCCCCACTCAGGCACACCCCACTTGTCTTGGCCGTGCTGCTCCAGTTGCCAGACCTCCGGTCTCTCAGCTAGCCGCCCAGGCTTTCTCTTCTCTATATCCTTTCTTACACACGTGAAAATTTATTATCCACTTTGCTATTGACAGGAGTGCCCATCATATTTTTAAAGTAGGCTTAAAAATTATGATAACTGAACATTCATTCACTCATTTATTCAGTCATTCAAATAATATTTAGCATCCGCTTTGTACCAGATACAGTGTGTGGAAGAGAACAAAACAGATACACCTCTGCCTTCATGGTGTTTACAGTCTGTAGTTAGTGCTATTGAGATGAAAGAGAAGCTATTGAACATTAATTTTTTTTTCTCATTAGAAGTAATTTTTTAAAAATCTACAATCTCTTTGTCCCCTCTGTCTGGAACTCCCTTTTGATGGATGATGGAACCTCTGAGTTTATCCTCCATTTCTTCCTTTTGTAATTTCAGTTTCTTTTTTTTTTTTTTTTTTTTAATATCTGTCAACTTCATCTTCTGGACAAAGAGTTGGTATATAGCTCCGTATGTTTTATTATTCATCTTTTCACTGAATTTTATTTTTAATCCATAAGAACTGACTGATTTGTTTTTCTATAGTTATTTTTCTTCTTATTCTTCTTCTTTTTTTTTTTAAGTAGAGACAGGGTCTCACTCTGTCACCCAAGCTGGAATACAGTGGCATGAGCAGAGTAGCTAACTGCAACCTCCAACTTCTGGACTCAAGTGATCCTTCTACCTCAGCCTCCCAAGTAGCTGGGACTACAAATGTGCACCACCACGCCTGGTTAATTTTTAAATTTTTTGTAGAGGTAGGATCTCGCTATGTCACCTGGGCTGGTCTTTGAATTCCTGGGCTCAAGGGATCCTGCTTCAGCCTACCAAAGTGCGGGGATTATAGGCATGAGCCACTGCACCTGGCCTTTATATAGTGTTTTTCATAATAGCTTCTTTTTACTGTATAAACCCTCCATTTCTCTATTGGTATTAATTAAAAATTTTTTTTCTAAGTTCTTTTCCTTGAATGATCTGTATCTTCCTATATTTTACTTCTATTGTTTTTTCTCCTTTGTGCTATTAGTTGTCTATTGATCTTTGTCACATTGATGAATAAAGGCCGAGGTGGCTTAGTGTAAGTGGCTTGGGTTCCTCTGTAGCTCCCAATCTGGCCTCTACTTACATAGGGGGCTGAGGGCTGGAGCTGGAAAAGTAGTGTGACCTCTCTATTGGGAGGTGTCCCTGTGGAGTGAGAAAGCAATGAACAGGGTGCAAGATAGAAGCACGTGTTCGTGGAAGTTGGGAGGGCATTATCATGTTCCATTCCTGCGTGGAGCCACGTTTCCTTCCTTGCCACAGTGCATGCACTGGAACGGGTTACACACCTGACAGGCTCCTGCTTGTCCTCTAGGGTTGAAGCCTTTTGAACTCCCCTCTTCCTCCAAGGTGTATGCCCTGCCGGCACTGATCTGAGTCACCCTGGCACCTCTTGTTTCTGCAGGATGCTTTCTGTGATGCGTTGGTTCACAGTCAGTCTAAGCGTGCCTTGAAGGCAAGGACCACAGGTTCAGTAAACGTTTTACAAAATGAATGAATGTTTGATGCTGAGATGAAGTATCAGATTGATGGAGTTGAGCAGCTCGTGTATCTTGTATTTAGAGCATCAGGTAAAGTGAGGGAAGGGTGCCCTCTGTGTATATAGCCTCCTGTTATACTCCAGACACTGAATGATAGGTTGCAGTTCCTTTTCCCCTCTTTTGAGGAAATGAGACCACAAACAAGTCTGTGGGTGGTCAGAGTGGTTTTGAGGAAATTAACCAAACCACCAATTGATCCCCAGAGGCACAAAATGCCATTGCTTAGACTGATTCTTGCTATTGTAAACTTTAGTAGACACAGCTGATGGATGCTAAAATCAGTGGGTGACTGTTAGAGGAGAGACCTAACCTCAAAGTATCTCCCTTAAGGCATCTGTAAAGGACAGGAGGAAAGATAGTAACTTCACAGTGGAGACCTGGCAGACCCAGCCTTAGCTGCAGGGATCAAGGCCGGTGTCATGAGCCCCATGGAATGATGCATTGAGAAGGACATGTTGTTTTTGTAGCTCTCTTTCCCAAAACGCACAGCCTCAGTTCAGTCATCTGAACCACCAGGCAAACCCAAATTGAGAGATAAACACTCTTCAAAGGTATCAAGGTCATGAAAGACAAGTAGACTGAGGAACTGTTAGCATCTGCAGGGGACTAAAGAGAAATGACAGCTAAATGCAACCTGAGATCCTGAATGGGATTTTGGAGAAAAAGGAAAAAAAAAAAAGACATAGTGGAAAGATTGGTGAAATTCCAGTAGGATCTTTAGTTAATGGTATTGTACCAATGTTAATTTCCTGGCTTTGATAATGACGATTGCACAGTATTTAGTTATATAAGATGCTTAACACTGGGGGAGGTTGGGTGGGCAATCCATGGAAATTCCCGGTACTATTTTTGCAGCTTTTCTCTAAGTCACAAAGTAGCCCAGATAAAAAGTAAAAACAAATGAAAACCTTCAGATACAATCAGTAATAACAGTTAATATATAAAACTATTGTAGGAATGAAGGGAATTTCCCTCACCTTCTAAAGCTGTGGTCCCCAACCACCGGGTTGTGGCCCTGTACAGGTCCCTGTCGTGTTAGGAAACTGGCTGCACGTCACCACCTGAGCTCCACACCACACACCTCGCAACCCGCAACACCCCATTCCCCAACTCCTGGTCCAGGGAAACATTGTCTTCCATGAAACGGGTCCCTGGAGCCAAAAAGGGTTAGGGACTGTTGCTCTAAAGAGTCAACACTCCTGAACAATAGATTAACGGGAGAAAAGGCACACGGTTACTGACATGCGCAGGTTCGGGGCCATACAAAATATGAGACTCAAAGAAGGGCTGGATGGGTAAAGTTTAAACAGTGCCCTCTTTATAGAGGAGAGGGCCTTAGCGGATGTGGGCAATTGTGAGGAAGAGTAAATGATTTTCCTGGGAAGTGAATGAGCCCAAAGAATAAAATGGTGGCCTGGGACAAAGTTCTCCTGAGCTTTGTGGGAGGGGGTGGGAAGGTGAGGGTAGAACTTCACTGTGAACAAAGATGGTTTTAATCTGAGAGTCTCCCCAGTAAGCTCTGGGAGCTGCCCTCAGAAACATAGATTGGTCTCTGGGTGTGGTGACTGCTAGTCTTTTGTCAGGTGGTTAATCTTTCTGGTTAATTGATGAGATTCCTAGGTAGGGGATCTTAAGACAATTGCATTTCTTCTGGAAAGTTAACTTGGTCACATAAGGAAAGTTCAGAGAAGAGTCCGCTTGTGGGGGAGAACAAGAGGAGGTTAGAAAGTCCTTGGTTCTGAAGCAGCAACTAAGGCCTTCTCATTTCCATTACTGGAAAGGGCTCAGCGTGCCAAAGCACCGTAATTTGGGGTATCATTCTCTGTGTCCCAACGCTGTCCGCACGAAAACCAAATGAGAAGCTTACCCGTTTTCCTGTGTGGGATACATCCAAGTGACTACCATGCTTACTGATGGCCACGCTCCAGAGAGTTTCTATGCTCTTTGTTTTGCATTCTCAAAACTCAGGGTCTTTTAGATCTATTATTTCAGTACATGTTGATGACATGTGTAATAAAGCCCGCCACCTATTTCCCAGTACGTGCTTCATTATAACTTCAGGCACCGTGAGCCCCTCATCCTGAGCACCGAAATTAGGTGCTCACAAAATAATATTTACTTTATTCTGGCAATTTCTTTCCCCATCTTCTCATGGAGCTCCCTCCTTTCTTTGGGGAGGCCATTCATTAGCACATCAAGACAGCGAGAAGAGACACTTTCCTAATTGAAGTCAGAGAGAAGCATAAGCAGAGGTGACTTCTAGGACTCAATAGGGACAGTTAGTCAACAAATATGTGGGTTGTGCTGAGCGTCTGGGACACGTAGCGTGGTCCCTGGTCTTGAAAGCAGCAGTGACTTCTGCCTTAACTGAATTTCTGGCTACCTCTTAGGGACTTCCTCCTGAATCCTTCAGCAGCATTTCACATAGGAAGACATCTTGCTGCAATGTTCTTGGCAAGGAGGCATAAAGGATGTTTTAAATATAAAGAAATTTAGTTAGAGACAGGTGTTTCATTGTAATTTCTTTCATTTGGATGTTAAGCACTCTTTTTTCTTTTTTTTCCTAAGCTGGCATTTGAATTGGTATTAAGTGATGTTAAAAATAGAGTTGCATTAATATGCTACTTTTTAACATATTCTTTATAGTCATTGACCATTTGCAAACCAAATGTATTTTTATACTTTTAAAAATCTTCCAATTACAAAAGTTGTTTATGTTCATTATAGAAATATTAGAACTATAGAAAATAATTTAGAAGAAAATTAACTGTGTGGGAGTACTAGTGATTTTATTTCTGTCCCATCTGTCTTAATACAGGCATATTCATTTTTAAATAATGATTTTCAAATGCAGTTTTATGTTTTTTTATGGTTCCATAATTGGCTATACCATCATTTATTTAAAGTTTTTCAGCTGTTGCAAACTCAGGTTTTCTCATTTATTGTTATTATAAATAATGCTACATCAGATGTTCTTGGTTTTTTGTTCGTTTTCCTTTCATTGACTCCTATGGCAGTTTGGGAAAGCCTGGAAACTTTTTAGAATACTATTTTTAAGTGCATAAAATAAAAATAAAGCAAACCAGGCATATAGAAATACAGTTGCAAAAGTTTTCATGGCATAGTAATATATGTGCTACTTTCTTATTTCATGACAAAAAGACCCTATTAACTACCATAATTTTGAAGTAGTAATAAGTGTAATTAATATTCAGATATGTCTGCAACAACTGTAATGTGATAAATTATCTTTGATTTCTGTTGGTGTCAAAGTCACATGTACAGCTAATACTGCAATAGTTTGTTGCCTATATTTTTAATTGGTGGAAGTGCTGAATTTCAGTTAGAAGTTACTGAAAATAAAATTTTTTCCTTTAAGTTCATGAACCCTCTAATTTCTATTCATAGACATGTTAAAAAAAACAACCACAACAAAACCCTGGTCTTACATGAACAGCCATGTTATATAAACTCTCCCCACATAGCTATCTATCTTCATAAGAGTGGAGCCCTGTAAGTGAAATGTGAACTTTATAGGAGCCTTGATTTTTAGTGTTGAGTTGCTCTTAAGAAAACTTAGAACAGGGAGGTCGACCAGTATGTTTAAGACTGTGTAGTTTACCATCCTCTTGACTATTTTGAATGTTTACAGTTTTTATTTTTGAACATTTGTTATAGGCCAAGAAAAGATATTTCGTTTCTTTGATCCCTAGTGAGATTGAATTTTTAAAAATATAATCATTAGCCATTTGTCATAGACTGATAGCAGCTAATAAAAAATCTCTCATGATTCTGTGACTCTTTATCTTCCCTTTATTTCAAATAGGGTTTTCTTTATATTTTTTTCTTTAATCATTTTGATGCAATGTATTAACATTAACATAACTTCATAGTAAAGTTTGCCTTTATCAGAAAGTTAGGGTATGCTTAATAGGGTATGCTTAGTCAGATACTGTTTTTAATGCCAAAATTCCATGCAATTTTGGCAAGTAGAACATCCTGCTTTTTAAGAGTTACCTATGGAAAGAAGAATTGGGACCTCTGTGAGTACTGTGCACTTTGTAAATATGGGCAATTACTCTTATGCAACAATAATTATAAGCTTAGGGACAGAATTCTGGCATGTGTCCAGTCCTGTGTAAATGTCCCCATCCATTACCCTGCTGCTTTTGATTATAGTGCAAAGTCTTAGGCTATTTAGTTCTCATAGAACCTCCACCCTTGTAATTAGGATGAGCCCTTTGGGGACCAGAGACTGAGAATCTCCAAGTGGTGCACTTCCCAGAAAGAGAGCCTCTTATTACCTCCACTTGGGCACACGTATGTTTCATTTTAAAAGCAGAGTACATTTCTTTTTCTTAAATGTAGTTTTCTTATCTTCTAGTTCTGTCCTTTTTCTAACCTAGTTATTAGTGATACTGAGATGTAATAAGTTGCACACAAAAAATCTGAATGGTTTGAACCCAATAGCAGAGACATGCAATTTTATAGAAACATGCTATAGTGAGTGGTCTTCCTAGTTTTATCCAAATTCTTTGTCTAAGGAAAATGTCAAACTAATGACATTGAGTCAGAGTTCGTGTTGTCAGCTGTACTGACAATGGCATGCTTGTAACCAACCAAGTAGACTATTTTAAGAAAAAATAGCTTAAAATATTAAAAATGGTGAAAAAGTTTTAATTCAAGCTATAATATTAAGGTTGTCACTGTTTCACTCTTTGGTCTGCTGATCTATAATGAAGTCTAAGTCTGTCTGCTTGTAACTTATATCTTTAACATACCCTTTATGTATCAACTTACGTCTTTTCTAGACAAAATGAAAGTTTTCATTTTTTCTTCTGTGTAATCAATTAGGGTAATTCTAAGATTAGAATGTGAACATTTTTGTGACTTTAACATATATTACCATATTGCTTTCTAAAACAGTTGGTACCAATCCACAGTGCCGCCAGCAGTATATGAATATTTTACAGCTATACCAACGGCCAGTTTTCATTTCAGAAATGTTGTTTCTAATTGTGTTAGGCATGAAAGAAGAGCTAAGTTCTATTTGCTTTGTATTTCTTTGATTTGTGTTTATGATGTCTACTTTCCGTATTTAAAATTTTAATTGTTAATAATTGCAAACAGATCTTTTAAGCCATAACTTATAACTTCACAAATTGTTTATAAAAAATAAAAATGTATTTTTACTATAATTTCATAATTACATAATATAATCTCATAATTACATTCAGTCCAGATCATGCTAGTGTCCCTAGGGAAATACACAACTAAAGTATTAATATATAGCCCACAGATAGTCACGATAACCACTATGAGCAATCCAAAAATTGCTGGTTGAAACCCTGTAACTCTTGTAACTTGAATTTTTCTTTTCTCCTTTACAGTTAAAATGCTGGGCTTAACTTTGTTAGTATTATGTTCATGCCCAGCATATAACCAGGTGATTGGGCTGTATTTGATCAAATTACTTGGAGCTTTGAACTATTTACTATTTCTCCTAAGAATGTGATATTTTTCATTACAATTATTATTATGAATAGATCAACCAAAAATGTAGCTATTTATCTGGAATGTTCTAATGAGAGCAGAGCTAATCTTTGTGCCATCCTTTTTAAAACTCAAGAACCAGAACTAGTAAGAAAACTTCAGGCTAAACATTTGTTCAGGTGTTAAATATGAGGAATGGAAGTGGGAGGAGATCACACCATATGTGGATATAACATTAATCTCTCTCCTTTTCAACACAGTAACATCTTGGCTATCTAGCATATCAAGGAATAAAGCATCATGTGTGATTTGACTAGATGAATAGTTTATTCACTTAGGCACCAAATTTTATTTATTTTTATTCATAATAAAATTTTAGAAACTTACGGGAACATAATGTGGATAATGGCTAAGAAAATGAGCTCTGAAATCAGTAGTTAAAATAATGTGTTTGAATCTGGTACTGCTATATACTACTTGTGGCTAAGTGACTTATCCTTTCTAAATCATAGTTGCCACTTCTGTGAAAAGGAAGGAAATACCTATATTTTCATGGTTGATATTAGAGTGTTTGGCAAAGTGCTTTGCTTCACTGCATTATATCATTGTAGTATGGTGATTACCATGTTGGTGTTTGGCATTCCAGTGTGCTGGCTCTAAAATAGTATTTTTGGAGAAGTAATACTTGTATTTCAATTCATCCGTCCTTTGGTGAAGTAATACCTGTATTTCTTTTTTTTTTTTTTTTTTTTTTTGAGACAGAGTCTCACTTTATTGCCCAGGCTAGAGTGAGTGCCGTGGCATCAGCCTAGCTCACAGCAACCTCAAACTCCTGGGCTCAAGTGATCCTCCTGCCTCAGCCTCCCAAGTAGCTGGGACTACAGGCATGTGCCACCATGCCCGGCTAATTTTTTCTATATATATTTTAGTTGGCCAATTAATTTCTTTCTATTTATAGTAGAGATGGGGTCTC
>VSMD01126389.1:0-53316 GCA_008750895.1 Mirza zaza | reverse complement strand
GCTCCACGGGGGAGGGTTGGGAGCCCTGCGGGGACATAGCTCCACGGGGAAGGGTTGGGAGCCCTGGGGGACATAGCGGGGAGGGTTGGGAGCCCTGCAGGGACATAGCTCCACGGGGAAGGGTTGGGAGACCTGCGGGGACATAGCTCTACGGGGGAGGGTTGGGAGACCTGTGGGGACATAGCTCCACGGGGAAGGGTTGGGAGCCCTGCGGGGACATAGCTCCACGGGGAAGGGTTGGGAGCCCTGTGGGGACATAGCTCCACAGGGAGGGTTGGGAGACCTGTGGGGACATAGCTCCACGGGGAGGGTTGGGAGCCCTGCAGGGACATAGCTCCACGGGGAGGGGTGGGAGACCTGCGGGGACATAGCTCCACGGGGAAGGGTTCGTCTCAGCCTGCAGCAGCTGAGCACCAGGCTGGGGTGCTCAGGGAGCTCCTGCCAGCTCACTGCTTCTCTGGAGCCTCTTCCTACTCTGTTACTCTGTGCCAGGGGCTGCTCTTTGAATGTTTGGAGGGGCAAAAACATTGCTGCCACACTTGGGATTCAGAAGCTACCCGTCAGTGGCTGCACACTGGCCTGCGGTTTGCTTCTCTCTTGAGAGAGACGCCGTGAGAAGGTGGAGAGGAAAGTGAGAGGATTAAAAATGACCAGGAAGGAGAAGGGGGGAGGAGAAGGCTGCGAGAAAAGGAAGTGAGCAAGAGGATCCCAGGCGCCAGCCAGTGCTGGGCACAGAGGAGCCCCGGCAGGGACGTGCAGGGCTGGGAGGGTGCTCTGGGGGCCCCAGGACCCAGTGTTTGCTTTTCTGGGACTGGAGGCAAGATGACAACCTGAAGCATCAAACTTGCTGCTCTTTGCTGCTGTCAGGGTGGAGAAGTTGTAGGTGGTTGAAGAACGTGGGGTGTTCTGTGGCAGGGCTGAGACTGTCGGAGAGGCTGGCGCCGGCCCTGAGGGACTGAGGGCTTCAGGAGCCTCTAGGGACCACTTGCCTCAAGCAAGCCTAGTGGCCAGCGCTTTCTCTCTCTCTCTCTCTCTTCTCTCCCTCTCTCTCTCTCACACACACAGATACATACGCAAGGTGCCATCTCTGTACTCCCTTCCCTCTGTGCTCTGCTCCTGTGCAAAAGTCTCAGGTTAGACACTCAGCTAAATTTAGAAACTCACCTCAATGGCTCCGCCCAGGTAATCTGTGTCTTAACAGGTCTTTTTAAGAGAGCGCCACACCCCCAGCACCGCCAGCCCCTGGAGCAGCCTGTGGTGGACTCCGGCTGGGCCTCCTGCCCTTCCCTGTCCGGGATCCTCACCTGAGCCCCTTTCGTAGAGCTGTTTTACATAACAGTGATTGCCAGTGACTCAAGTGTCTAACAAAAAACAGAACAAAACAAAATCCCTGACATTTCTTCCAGCTGTAAACATTTTCTCCCCCAAAGGTTGGTGAGCTCTAAGGAGAGCCGCTTTCTGCAAGATAATTACATCTTTAAGCAAACTGCAGCGCTGTGTCTGAATTTGCAACGCCCAGGGAGTTGTTTATTCCCGAGAGCCGTCCCTGCTGTTTCATTACCCAGCGCCTGATCGGGGTGCCCAGGAGGCACCCTGCCTCCCCTACAGGAGCCCAGCGCCTCGGCTGCTCCGGGCGGGCACGACAGGCCCGCGTGGGCGAGCTCCCTGCACTGGGGACCCGCTGTCCTCCACGCCCAGGCGTGGGCGGCTCAGGTGGGAAAACAATACTGGCTTTCATGGGAGGCAGGTGGTTGCGTTGCAACACCGAGCGAGAAGAGGCAGGCCTGTGCGAGGCTGCCCTGGAGTGGAAGGAAATGTGTTTCCAGAGGGAAGGAGCTGACCGAGTGCCGTGGATGTGCCCGGCCCGCACGCCACCGCAGGGCTCGGCGCCAGCGCGGATACTCAGCCCTGCGGAACTGCTCCTCCTGGCCAGCGGTGGCGGTCCTCAGGCCTCCCCTGTCCCAAGCCTTCCTTACAAGCTCCCTGGGCCCCGCCACAGCCCAGCAACCGGGGATTCACGTCAGGGCCCTCCAGGGACTCGGTCTTGCCGGGTGGCTCAGGGCTTCCAGAGGGACTAGCACATACTGTTAGTTGTGCCTCCTTCAGAAAACCTCCCCACCCACCAACTAAATTGGAATGAACTGTCCCTCTTAAGTCAGACAGCACATTACTTCCACTTCGGGCACGAACCACATCGTGCATTCCTGTGTGTCGCGGTTGTTTACACGCAGGCGTGCCCCCCTTTGCACAATGAGCCCTTCCCGGGGCCCACGCACCCTTCATCACGGGGTCCCCAGCACCCAGCACAGACGGAGGCCACAGGAGCATGCGTGATGCAGGCCTGGAGGTTGGGAGTCGGGGTGAGAAAGAAGTCCCGCTGTGACAAGGGGCGTGTCCCTGAGTGCACGGCGTGTGTGCACGGCGTGTGTGCACATGCGTGTGGCAGTGGCCAGCAGGCGTTTCTGCCATTTCTGCTGATCTGAATGTAGAGATGGAGACAGGTTTGGGTGGAGGTGGGGAAGCCACCAAACAGGACAGCTTAGGATCAGAGCGGCCAGACTGGAACCACGATGGGCCTCTCCAGGCTCTGACTGTCATCACCTCACGCTCTCGGGCTCTGTGCAATCCCAGGCCGCCTGTTGGAAACTTTAGCCCTGCTCCCGGAGACGCTGGAGGAGAGGGAGTGTGTGCAGGGCCCATGAGGCACTTGGCCTGAGGACGCCCCAGGAAGGCTTCTGACTCGGCCTCTGCCCCGACAAATGGACGAAACGCCCTGGCACCCACGGGCCTCTCTTTCCAGAGCCCCCAGACAGGCGACGCTGCCCACGGGACCAGGAATGCTGAAGACTCAGGAGGGACCTCTGCGCCGGCAGGGGGGCCCAGGGCGGAGCACAAACAGCATGATGGTGGCAGACCGGCGGCGGGTCTGAATAGTATACGATTTGGGAGGACACTGATTAAGAGAAAGAACGCAAAACTGCAGACACAAAATGAAGTTCAGGGCCTTAGAAGGAGCACGCACAGGGACAGGGTCTGAATATTCATGAGCTTCCCAGTAAACTAGCCTCTGGTGCAACCCGATAAGGAGCAGGAGGGGAGGGTATTCATTTCCTGTGTATTAGCGGCTGTGCCAAAGCACCGCGAATCACGTGGACTAAAACGACAGAAATTCATTCTCTCACAGTTCCGGCGACTGGAAGTCTGGGATCGAGGTGTCGGCAGGTCGTGCTGCCTCTGAAACCTGGAGGGGAGGCCTCCCTGGCCTCTGAAAGCTTGCTGGCTTCCCGAGTGTCCCTTGGCCTGCAGCTCCGTCACTCCAGTCTGTGTCTCTGCTGTCACATGGCACTCTCCCCCTGTGTCTGTGTCTTCGCGTGGCCTTCCTATAAGGACACCAGACATATCGGATTAGGGGCTCACTCTCCTCGAGTATGACTTCATCTTAACTAATTTCATCTGTGACAATCCTTGTTTCCAAATAAGGTCATATTCTGAGGCACTGGGATAAGGACTTCAACGTATCTTTTTTGCGTGGAGGGGACAGAGTGCAACCCATAACAGATGGTAGGACGGGAAAGGGGCTGTGATGACAGTGGCAGAAACAGCAGGAGCCCTTCTGGAACCTTAGACTGGGGAGGTCCCCATTTGCTGCCCTGCTGGGCTCTCCGAGTGAGAAGACATCCACACCCTCCTCAGGCCCCTTGGAGAAAACAACCTCCACAGACACCCTGCTGGCCCGAGGCCCGTGCTTCATCTTCACTGTTGGTGTCTTTAAGCCCACAGACTTGCAGCATCACCCTGCCAGGCCCAGTCTTGGTGGCCTCCACCTGGAAGCCCTATGCCGTCCCCATGGGTGTGTTCCCATGAGCATGGGTGCAGCACATGCTGGAGTGAGGCCCACGCAACCCCGTGCTGAGAAGCCCTGGCCCCAGTGCCTGAGAGTTCACGGCTTAGGGAAGCATGATGAACGAAGATCTGCCCACTAAACAACGTGCCCACCCGTCCGGAGCCACGGGACCACGAAGGTCAACTCCCGAATGCTCACCGAGCCAACCGAAAGGGCGGATGCACAGGTGGCTAAAGCCGAGGGTAATTTTGGCTGGACTGCATCACTGTTTATGGTCATCTTCCCTCTTAGAGATCGCCCTCTTAATTCTGTTTTGCTTTGTCTCCAAAATGAACTTACGTTCCCTGAGCACCCTGCAACACACAGGGTGGGAGCAGCCTGGAGTGTTCTGAGTGACAGGGGGAAGCCAGATGGGATTAAAAACACACAGATCATTGCAAAATGGGAGCGCCACATGCATTTAGTGCACCCGGGCCTGCCCGGCAAGGTCAGCCACCGGCTGGTCTGGCTGCTTCAGCATTCTAACCAGCTGGATGCCAGAGCCACCATGCCGTTTTCAATGAATCGAGTTCCGATGAAATACACACAATGTTCAAGGGGTACGCAGTGTGTCCCATCCGTGCTGGTTCCGTCAACATCCTGGAATCCAGCAGTAGCCCAGGATGTCACTCTGAGTGTGGATTATACACCGATACAGCGTTTGGGGAACTACCTTGTTGGTCCCCTGATATAATTTCGAAGCCGCCTCCTAGTCACACAAGTCAAGGACAGGAACAATGAGCTTTGCGGTTGTTTGGATTCTAGGTTGAGAAGCAACATCAAAAAGGACATCTGATTGCATTTGTTTTTCAGGCTACAAAACACAGCTCCCTGGTTGACCAGCTGTGTTATGAGCAGGTTTGCGCTTGCTGAGCAGGGAAAGGCAGGTTCTGGGTGGCCCAGCCCCACCCCACCCCCACCCCACCCACATGCAGGAGAAGAAGGGTAGCCCCTCTGCCCTCAGTTGGGGCCATTTAAGGCCCTCATGTGACTCTAACGTGCCTTTGTACCACCCCGCTGTGGCCTCATGGGCTTTCACTCACAGAATCAAATCCTCCGCCCCTTCTGCCCCTCTGTCACCCAGACCTCCAGTCTCGCCTCTGTGTGGGGTGACGGTTCTCCTCCTGCGCTCACTCGCGCTCAGCAGCGTCTGTCAGAAAGCAGCGCTGCCCTCCAGAGTCCACCGCTCACAGTGGCGTCCTGATAGTGCTGCTCCCAGCTCCGGTGCCCAGGGGGACCCACAAACCAGCAGGTCACAGACGCGTGTGCACATGTCTGCTGCCCTCAAAGGGTTAAACAGGTTGTGCCCCGTTTTTGCAGCGGTCACCGTGCTGGTCACGAGATGAGTGCTTGCAGTGTGGTGACTGAAGTCTGCTTGGTGTATGTCACCTATCTTTGGGACTCGGATTTGTCCTACTTGGTGGTCACCAAACCACCGCAGACTGGACACATCCGTTAAATAATTAATACGTGATCAGCAGGGACAGGGTCTATTTTTGCTCTCACTGTAGCCCAGTGACTAGCATGGTGTCCAGCACAGAGAAGGGAGTTTTCAGTTGCATGAACAAGTGAGCAAATAAATAAATGACACATCAAAGTGAGAGGCATGGCTATCTGAACAGAGGGGACCCAGGCGAACCAAGGCCATCAGGCGAGGCTCCACGGCATGAGACCTGCACCGGGCGACTGAGACTGAGTGGGGTTCACCCGAGTAATGAGGGGGAAACCAGAGCCACTCCTGTCAACCACCTTCTAGGGATAGAAAGGCCTGTGCTGCTAGGGACGTCGGGGGCTCAGTCAACTCTCATCCTGGAGGCTCGAGGTGGCCACTGCCCCAGGGGAGCAAGCTAGATCCTGGCGTGGAGGCGTTAGGACTTTGAGGTCGTACAGCACAGGACAGGTAGGTGTGGGCAGTGCGGCCCTGGGTGGGAGTGTTTCATGTGCTAAAGGAGAAGGAGTAGGGAAAGTCAGCATCTCCCAGCCGCTTAGTACCCCGGACTCTAACCATGTGCACCCACGGGTTTTGCACTCGGGCTTCTTGGGTTTCCCCAAAGGAAGCGTTTCAGCAGCAGCACCTGCTCCCGGTGCCCTGTCCTGACCCGCCCCACGCAGGCTCACCGCGCACCCGCCGTGTGCCAAGCTCTCTCCCGGCAACACAAGGTGCTGCGTTCATAGAGGTTACATTCTCCAGCAAGAAAGACAGACAACAAACAAGGAAAGAAGAAAGATAATTGCTGCTGTGAAAGGCACAATAAGGACCATCAACCAGGGCCACATGACAGAGTGTGAAAAGGTCGGGGGCGGCAACTTTAGCTCAGAGAAGGTAGCTCTGAGGAAGAAACATTTGAGCTGAAAGCTGTAGGTAAACTCATGCCGAAAGTCAATAAAGAATAGAGAATAAAGTTTTGAAATTATGTTAATTAGAAACTGAGCTTATCTGTTATTAACAAGAACTAACCAGAGTGGCTTACCTAAATTAGAGGCTTATTTCTCTCACCTAAAATAAGTACAGAGGTAGGCAGTCCTGGGCTAGTACAGTAGCTCATCAGGGGCCTAGCTGTTTCTGTCCTTCTGTTCCACCACTTCTAGTATCTGACTTCCAGCTTTATGGTCACATCATGGCTCCCAATGTCTGCTGGAGCTCCAGCCATCACATCTGTATTCCAGGGAGGAAGAAGAGAAAGAGAAAGGGGCAGTGGGGGAACTGTCCAGTTATCTGTCTCCCTTTGAAGGAACTTTCATGGAAATTCTGTCAGTGAATTCTCATTTACAAATCTTTAACCAGCACTTAGTCTCATGGCCACAGCAAGATACATGGGAGGCAGAGAGATGTAATCTTCTAGCTGGAGACTGCTGCTAAGGTATTGGGTGTCTAACTAGTCGTCTGCACTACTGGAGACCAGGAGATACTTCCACTCCAGACTCCAAGAGCATGAGCTTCTGCTGACAACACTGATGGGACAGAATTTAAAGTGGGGCCATTTCCCCACTGGTAGCACTGAGGATGTAAATCAGGATTCAGAGGCTGGCTGCTCTTCCACCCCTACTGAACCCACCCTCAATCCTCCCTTGACTTCACCTCCCCATATTAATGCCATTTGGACACGTGCTGTTCTCCGAAGAATAAGGAATGTGTATTTTTTTAAAGTAGTTGCACTAGGTTTAGTAGTGGCTACCCAAAGATATCAAATCCCAACCCCTAGAACTTGTAAATGTCACCTTATTTGGAAAAAGGGTCTTGGCAGATGTGATTAAATTAAGGATTTGGAGATGCGATTATTCAAATAGACCCTAAATGCCCTCACAAGTGTCCTTAATAATAAAGAAGCCAGAGGAGTTTTGAGAGACACCCAGAAAAGAAGCAGAGGTAATGTGACCACGGAGGCAGAGATTGGACAGATACAGCCACAAGCCAACTAACACCTGAAGCCATCAGCAGCTAGAAGAAGCAGGGGGTGACTTTTACCCTAGAGCCTTCACGGGGGATGGGTCTGCCAACACCTTGATTTAGACTTCTGATTTTCAGAACTGAGAGAGAATACATTCCTGTTGTTCTAAGCCACCCAGTCTGTGGTGCTTGGTTACAACAGCTCCAATAGACTAACACAGCAGTGTCCCAGCCTGGGGGGATGTCGGGGTAGGGGCACATCTTATACTATATACCTGTGGATTAAAGAATTAAATTTTTAAAAATTAAATCATGGAAAACCGGCAGCAAATGGAATATATATCAGATTTGTGAGAATATAATGATGGTTTTGGTTGAATTCTCACCAAATAGAATTCTCACCAAAAAAAATCTACAGATCTAGACTTATAAAATTACAAAACTTCTATAACAAAAATATGAAACTAAAATATTTAAAACTTGTATCTTGTGACAAGACTATAAAACTAAAATATATGAAGGATTCTTTCAAATTTATGAACAAAACAGCTAGACCTTCACATATAAACAGAGGAAATATATAAACAGTGCTCACAATGGGAAAGTCAGTGAATGAACACGTGACAGCATAATAAAAATTGTTGCTTTGTTGTTGTTGCATTAGACTCTGTGTTAGATTCTTCAGAAAACACCATCTCAAATCCCTACACAACTCCTACAAGGCAGGTGTTATTATACCCATTTTATAGATGAATAAACTAAGGCCCAGGAGTATGGAATTTGAACCTAAGTCTGGGAAAATAATTATCATCGCAAGCAATCATTCATTGATTTATTAAATTAGTATTCATTTTACTTCCACTGTATAGAAATGGGCAGAGTGTCAGGACTGAGGATACAAGGAGGGACAAGATGCCTCTCTTTTCCTTGGAAACTAAGGGAGCAGGTAGACGAGGGAGCTGTCAGAGGCAACAGTGATGAGTGCTGGAATCAGAGCACTAGAGGAGGACCAAAGCAGCACTTGTAGAAGATGTCCATTCGCAGGCAGGTTTATTTCCAATGATAAAACCCAATAGTTGCACCAGGTCATAGTGCCATTTTGGAAAGCAATTTTGCAACTGATAGCAGGAACCAAAAAGATATTCATGCCCTTTAACCTAGTAATTCACCCCTGGGAATTTATCTTAATAAAATAATTCAAAAGAAGTACAAGGAACCATGCCACTATATGTTTATTGCAAACTTCAAAGGATAACAATAAAGTCTTGAGTGGTGGCACATGCCTGTAGGCCCAGCTACTCAGGAGGCTGAGGCAGGAGGATCGCTTGAACCCAGGAGTTTGAGGCTGCAGTGAGCTGTGATCGTGCCACTGCACTCCAGCCTGGGCAACAGAGCAAGACCCTGTCTTTTAAAAAACAAAAAAGAATAACAATAGGAAACTGAAAGACGGCAAGAGGTATTCTGAGACGTCTGGGGACAAAAACTTGGGTGCGTGTGACTGATTGATAAACAGGACCGAAGACAACAGCTCAGCAGTGCTGACCAAGCTATTCCATGACCCGATCCCCGGAAGCCCTGGTTCCCCCGGACTTGCCCTGTTCTCTGCCTGAGTCACAGACTTAGCCTGTCCTGGTCCTAGCATGTGCCTCCGTGACCAGCTTTGTTTCTGGCCCCGTCTGCACACACAGCCAAGGTGGCCAACACGAGAGGAACATGTTTTAATAGATTATGGTAGATAAACACGATGAAATATCATTCGGTCATTAAAAAAGATAGGAAGACTGTGTCAAAACATGGAAAAATGTTTCACAGCAGAAACAGCCTAGATGCTCATAAGGGGAAAGGTTTAATGGAGTGTGGTAGATCAACACAATGGAACATTAAGGTAGCTATTTTAAAAGAGGTGATTATGAAGACCATGGAGGGACATGGAAAACATGTTGGGTGTTGTGATAAGTAAAAATAGCTGAATACAGAATTACACGGAAACAGACTAGAAAAGGTCTCTCTACTTCCCCAATCTTCTATAATGTCATATGACTTTTTGCCATTATAAAAATGGAATGTATACAAATAGAAAGTGATATGCAAAACTTTTTGAGTTACAGTGGGACAAGTGATTAAAATTTTAAGTTTTCATTAGCATTATTAGAGTAGTTTTTTCTTTTCAGAAAGACTGACAAAGCTTTGAAAAGATAATACATGTCAAAATTAAGAGAACTTTTCAAAGCCAGCAGTGAAATCAATATTTCTTGAGTGTCTTCAAAAAAACATTGTTCTAGGATCTGGTGACAAAGGTGAAGAAGGCTGATGTGGTAGCTGCCCTCCTGGTGCCCGCCCTCCTGCTTTCCTCTGTCCCCAGCACCGGGGTAGATTGTTTGCAAAGATGGCGCCCAGGGTTCCTCCCTTCTTGTGCGTGCCCCTCCCATCAGGACATGGGGACGATTTTGCTTCCCTTTACCTTTGGGCTGGCCCTGTAACCTGCTTTGGCCATCACATGTGGTGGAGGTGACGCTGCGCGACTCTGGACCTAGGCTTATGAGCCTTCCTGCTTCTCTCTTTGCCCTCATGGAAGTCAGCTGCCTTGTAAACAAACCCAGCTGTCCCGCTACAGAGAAACCACTTGGAGAGAGGTGCACAGAGGGTAGGGTTCGACCCAGCCAGCCCCCGCCTGCTCCAGCCGCCCAGCCAAAAGGCCACCTCTGGTAAAGCCACCCCAGCCAAGAATACGTGGAGCAGAGAGGAACCGTCTACACCTAATCCTGCTCTAATTGCAGAGTCATAAACAAATAAATGCTCGTTGCTGCAGTAAGTCACTAAGTTTGGGGCTGCTTTGTTATGTAGCAATAGCTAACTTAAACACCTCCAATCTCAAATAGGCTGATGGACTCTAGGGCCAGGGCTGAGTCTCCCCTGGCTTAGCATCCCCTCCCCCGCACAGAGCCTGGTACTTTATAAATGTTGGATGGGTGGATTCAGGGGGAGAGAGAGAAGAGCTGTAGAATACACATAATAATGGCTAAATTTGACTGAGCACACTGTCACTCCATATATTGACTCAATGACTTCTTACCACAGCACAGTGGAAGAAACATGGCACAGAGCAGATAACCCACTCATCCAAGTCAGGCACAGTGACAGAGCTGGGATTCAAACCCAGGCAGACTGCAGCCCATACACACGACTGTACTGTTGTGTTAAATAACATGACGAAGATTTAGAAGGAGCCTAAATGCTGGCTTCCTGAATAAGTACAGAGAGAACCAGGACAGGATAATTATCAGGCAAGGGCCTGGGGCTGAGCTTCGTAAAGGATGTTCTTGGCGTGGGGAGCCCGTGGTGCCTGGTTCCACAGGGCAATTCCACACACACAGCCCCAGAGCAGGGCGGGCTCTTCTGTGTGCCTGCAGCCTCCACATTTCTGGAATTCAGGGTTTTCCCTGGGCTTACCTATACAGATGGGTAAGTTATCTGCGGTTCCCAAACCCCGGGCTGCAGATCATTACCTGTGGCCTGTTAGGAACCGGCTGCACAGCAGGAGGTGAGAGATGGGTGGGCGAGCGAAGCTTCATCTGTATTTACAACTGCTCCCCATGGGGCATCACCGCCTGAGCTCTGCCTCCTGTCAGATCAGCAGCAGCGTTAGATTCTCATAGGAGCATGAACCCTGCTGTAAACTGCGCATGCGAGGAATCCAGGTTGCACGCTCCTTATGAGAACCTAATGCCTGGTGATCTGAGTTGGTGATGCTAGCGCTGGGGAGCAGCTGCAAATACAGATTGTCATTAGCAGAGAGGTTTGACTGCACAGAGACCACAATAAATCACTGTTTTCCATCATCCCCTGTTGAGACCATCTAGTTGCAGGAAAACAAGCTCAGGGCTCCCACTGATTCTGCACTATGGTGAGTTGGTATAATTAGTTCATTATACTGTATATTACAGTGTAATAATAATAGAAATAAAGTGCAAATAAATGTAATGTGCTTGAATCATCCTTAAAGCATTCCCTCCCACTTGGGTCTATGGAAAAATTATCTTCCATGAAACCAGTCCTTGGTGCCAAAAACGCTGGGGACCACTGAGTGAAATGATCCACACTCCACACGGGCTTCCACTTGATATAAACACTATATTGGAGAAATGGTGACTCTTGACAGGCCCAGGGTTTGGCAAGTTGTGGCCCTGGGTGCCGAATCCAGCCTGCCACCTGTGTTTGTACGACCTGTGGGTAAGAATGTTTTTCACATTTTTTTAATGTCTGAAAAGAAATTTTTTTAAATACTATTTTTTGACATGTGAAAATTATATGAAATATAAATTTCATATAGATAAAATTTCATTGGAATGCATCCACACCCATTCACTTATTTGTATGGGTGCTACAATGACAGAGTGACAGAGAAGGTGTGGCCTGCAAATACAAAAATATTTCCTAGGTAACCCCTGGTCTAGTTAACACTTCATATATTGACGGGATCTTAGCCTGTTTTCTCTATAATCTTAAATAACTCAAAAGATTATGGTATTGACAAAGCCCGTGGGTAGACAGGCTAAATACAAAATACCAGCATGTAGGGGAGATGCTTTTCCCGGTGCTAGGCCGAGGATCTAAAGACCAGGTTATAGCCTGAGGTGCAACATTGTAGTGTGACCTTGGCTGGATCTTTCAACCTTCTTTAGCTTTAGTTTCTCCATCTTAAAACGTAACACTAGCTGCAGGGCTAGTATTCAGCCATCTGCAAGGGTGAAGGCAAACTGGCTGCTAACATGAAATACTCCTGTGCTAGCTGGTGAATGACTGATGCCTTGAGCCCCAGTCGGGATCCCAGCAGCCTGGCCCTACCCGCCACGTTCCCCCCATCTCCTGCTAAAGGGTTAACATCCGGTGCTGCTGAGCTGTCCAACCTCCTGTGCCCGGTGAGGGCTGGTAGGACCTGTGCCCCGTGGGTTATAAAGTATTTCCCATGTCACCCCTTTCCCGAGCCCTGCACAGTATTCTATCAGCGGGTTGCGTCCATTTTCCTCCAAAACATACTTTCGACCCTTGGGCTTCATCTGTCTTCTAAACTAGTCATAATCATAAGGTTCTGATGTTTTGTCAGACCCCAGTCCCAACGTGAGCAATTAAAATGAAAAAAAAAAAAAAAAAAGCTCAACAAACAAAATAAATTGAGTTCTAGGAAGGAAGGCAGGAGGGTGAATGTTCACAGACTCCGGGCCCACTGACTCTCGTGCCACGCAGGGCGCTGGGCTGACTGACCGGCTGTCTGGAAACAGGGTTGATTCTGACCAAGCCCTCGTCCCAGGATCCTCTCAGCTTGTTCCTCCAGGCAACTCCAAGTTACCGCATCTTCTAGAATGTGCGGGCCTCCACCTCAACGATTGCCCTGGGAACAGGGGAGAAAGAGAGAAAAGGGGTCCTCACCCACCCGGATCACGGCCAGCTGCCACTGCCAGGCCAGGCGCGTCCCTGCCCAGATCACCACCTTCAGCCAAGGCGAACTGGATACGGCCAGCAGCCTTCCTTCTGCAACTCAAACCAGCCCAGGGACGGTGACCTCGCAGTTGCCTCCCTTGGGGACTTCCTGTTTGTCTGCATGCAGACATCCCCTTTCTGCTGATGGATGTCCCAGCACCTCACTGTTTTCAGGGCCCGAGTCGAATCACTCCTACTGCTGTCGTAGCCCTCCTAGGTGGAAGGGACTCGGGAGGAGCCGGGAGATCTGGGTTCTGACGCCAGCTGGGCAAGTCACCCATCTGTAGGACGGGGTTAATGCTTATCCCGCACCTACACAGGTCTGTTTTGAGGATTAAGTGAGATGAAGCAGGTTAAAACTCTGGGAAACATAGAGCCTTTGTGTTGTTGTTTGTCTTTCACATTCTCTCTCTCTCTCTCTCTCTCTCTCTCTCTCTCTCTCTCTCTCGGCTCATTTGGCTATTTTGGAAGCAAGTGCGAGGCAGAGTCAGACACTTCACTGGAAGAGGAGACAGGGAAGGGCAACCCATCTCCCACTCCCCTCTAAAAGGTGCAAACTCAAAGCTCCCATGAAGGTCCCATGGAGGATAATGCTGAACGAAGCTAATGGCTCTAAGCTACTCTGGCTTGATTTTTTTAGCTAACTTTTCTTTACTGAGAAAAATTCTTATTGTAATGTATCACACCCTGTGCTAGACCCTGAGTGGACTATCTGTTCTGTCTGTACAGACGTGGAAACTGAGGCATGGAGAATTGAAATGATTTGGGTGCCAGGACCCAAAACATAAGACCCAGGTGGTGGGTTGGAAACAGCTTCCTCTCCTCTGTCTGATAGGTATGGTAGGTGTGATTAATGTTCCTGCCATCACTCAAATAAAATACGGAAGAATTCCCTTATCCCAGTGAAGTCTCTCCTGCCCTTTTCCAATCAATTCCCAGCCTTAGAGATAATCACTGTTCGATGTCTATCACACAAGATTAGTTTGACCTGTTCTTGAACTTCACATTAATAGGATCATATGGTCAAAGCTCACTTGAGTCCAGCTTTGTGCCTGTGTGTGTGACAGTCAGCCTGGCATTTGTGCACGTCAGTAGCTGGTTCCTCTTATCGCTGCGTAGTGTTTCCATCGAAGGATATGCCCATTTTGTTTGTCCATTCTCTCGTTGCTGGAGATTTGGGGTTGCGTCCAGTTTTGGGGCATTGTGAATAAAGCTACCATGAACATTTCACAGAAATCTTTTTGAGGACACGTGCATTTATTTTTCCTGGTAAATACCCGGAAGTGCGATTGCTGCATGGGACGGTAGGTGGATGTTAAACTTCATAAGAAACTGTCAACCGGCTTCCACAGTGGCTTCCCAACCACGTTGACACACTGTCTGGCAGCTTCTCAGCAAGACGTTGATCAGAGCTGTGAGTCTGCATCTTCGAGAAGCAAGAGTGGGGCCTGGCTCTCCCCTTCCCTGTATCCGCTTTCAGTGAAGGGAGCCACCTACCAGCGTGTGTGACAGTTCTGGGTGCCCCGAATTCCCCACAGCACTTGCTACTGTCAGTCCTTTTAGACCTGGCTGTCCTGGCAGGCGTGAGGAGGGACAGGGCCACATCTCCACCTGCCAGCCCCTTTGCCTCCCGGCTTTTGTGGTGATTTCTGTGCTATTTTGGCTACTTCTCAGGCAGGCACCTCTGAGCGTCCTGTCCTGATCACTTTCTGGGTCCCTGAAAACGTCACTTCCCCAGAACCCTCAGAACAAGACTGGAGATCCTGCACTGGACTCCCAAGACCTCCCAGCCTGCCCACGCCTGCCTTTCTGGCCTCATTTTCCTCGGTGTCCACACACCCGCCCAGTGGCCCCCAGAACTGCCACCTCTGCCTCTGCCTTTGCTGCTCCCTGAGTCCCTTCAGAGGGCTTTGGGGTTGGGGGCTGGTTACTGGCCTGAGGTCACTGCACTCAGCTCCTGGGGACAGGAGCTGCCAGGGCCAGCCTCTCCTCCTCCCCTGGGCGTGAGCTGCTGTAAATCTTTCACAGCCGGGAGAGGTGGACCCAGGGCCCGGGTGCAGTTGGGTGCTTTTGGAGGCGGGGTCTTCGCAGCAGAACAATTAGTGTCCCTCACCCCTTTGCCCTCATCTCCTACTCCTCCCACTTATCTGCCAGATCCATCCTGAGGTAGGAATTAGGAAGTGACACTCCCTGGCTCTGTGTGTTTTATTTTCAGCTCACAGCCACCGTTTTCCATGCGGCCTGCCCCGGCCCCTTCCTAGAGTTGCCAGCAGCGCGGTTCCTGTCTGGAAGCCGCGGGCGGCGCAGACCACGGGCAGTGGACGGGGAGCTGCTTGGCTGCTGGAGTGAGGAGGGGCCGTGCTGGGGGCTGACCTGCCCCGGCCAGCCCTCCCCACTGTGTGCATCCGCTTGCTGGGAAGCCCTGTCCCAGGCTGTCCCTGAGGCCTCTCAGAAAGGGGCCCAGCTCATGCTGCTGTTATTGGATTCAAGCAGACTGGTGGGGTCTGCTTCCCCCCACCCTACGGTCCCTGTGTGTGTTCCCGGCCCCACGGCAGAAGTGACAGGTGACCCCCGCTCCACCACAACCCCCAGCCAGCGTTATCTCTGGTGCCATCCCTGAAAACAACACTGTAAGGCGTTCCCCAGACACCTGCAGAGCACCCTGCACCGTAGCCTGGGCCAGGCTCTGAGAAAACCACCTACTCTGGCTACCCAGATGTGGAAACTCAGGCACAGAGAAGTTAAGTGACTTGGGTGCCAGGACCCATGATATAAGTCTCAGGCTGTGGTTTTGGAATAGCGTCTTCTCTTTCTAATAGGTTTGATGAACCTAGATCAATGTATTCCCATATATACAATCTCTGCAAGATGCCCAATGGAAAAAAGTGTTCTAAGGCCAAATTTGGAAATCACCGCATACAAATTTAATGCATAGTAGAGGCTCTGAGAAGTTCTGAAGTTGAGAAAATGGTTTAAGCTAATGTTTGCTGGGGCTGCTGTAACAAAGTGACAAATTTGTGAATTGGGTGGCTCCCACAATGGAAATGTATTGTCTTCCAGTTCTGGAAGCTGGAAATCCAAGATCAAGGTGTCAGCAGGGCACCAAGGTTGGTTCCTTCCAGGGGCTGTGCTGAAGGATCTGTCCCTGGCCTTTCTCCTGTCCCTGGAGGTTTGCTGCCGTCTTCGGAGATCCTTGGCTTATAGAAGCACCACCTGCATCTCTGCTCCAGCTTCACATGGCGTTCTCCCCCTGTGGGTCCTTTTACAAAGACACCAGTCATATTGATTAGGGACCCACTCTACTCCAGTATGACCTTAACTAATTGCATTTGCAATGGCCCTATTTCCAAATAAGGTCACATTCTGAGGTTCTGGGGTTAGGACTTCAACATAAGAATTTGGGGAGGACACAATTGAACTGACTACACCAGGGTTCCCACACTTAATTTAGACTTGCTGGGGTTGGAAAGGGGTTGATGATGCAGCTCAGGGGAGCCAGAGCATACACTCCCAGGCCAGAAGGACCAGGCCCTACCTGTGCACCTTCCCCAAACTCAGGTGTCACTGGAGGGTCTGCCACCCCCTTGGGGGTGCCCAATCTGAGCATCAGGCCTCAGACCCTGCTAGGGGAAGACTAGGGGTTGGCTCAGATGAGAGGGGACTCCACAGGCCCCCTGAGGGGGCAGCCCAAGCCCCTGTCCAGAGGAGAAACAGAATCAGCCCACACTTGCTTGTTCCTCCCAGCTCTGGGCATAGGAAGAAGGCTCTGTCTCAGGACCTGCCACCAGACTGAGCAGAAGAAAGATCGATTCTCTCTTGGTGTTCAGCACCCCCTGAGCCCTCATAGTTTCCAGTACTTACAGGGAACTGGAGCTCTGGGACAGGTGGGAATTTGTCTTTTGTTTGGGGCACAAATTTGACACCTGTCTGCTGAGGCTGGTGTCTGGAAGTCCCTGGGCAGTGAAGGGCCTCGAGTAAGCATCTGGCTGTGGCCTTCCTCCCTCCTGCCCACACGCTCCGGGGAGTGATGGACGTTTTCCTAGGGAAGAATGGCCCTGTCGGACTTCCGTCTTCTGAGTGTCTCAAGGAACGGAGGGGGAATAGAAGGCTTTTTATTAAACCTATACACGCAGCTGGCCCTCAACCAATCACTGAACTTGACACGAGCTTCTTACTGACCAGTGGCTCCCTTAAATACCACAGTAGGGAGGCTGTCCTGAGATATTATTGGCACAAAGAGCCACATTGAAGGGGACCAGGGGTGGCATTTAGATGAGCGGGGAGAATCAGAGAGGCCAGACAAGAAGGAGGGAACTGCGGGGCTGGAAGATGAAGGTCAAAGAGAGAATATGCTTGAAGTTTAAGAGACCACACACATCACAGGCAAGGAGAACAATGAAGAATACATCTGGAACACTAGCAAGTGTTTCCTTGAGGCTTGGAAAAAGCAGTTGTGGGGTGAATAAGAGCAAGTACTCCTTTTCAGGCAGGTGATACAGAAGTCATTAGCCCAGGATATAGTGCAGGCTGATGACCTTAGAAATAAGTTAAAGAGTTTAAATCAATAGACAACTGATGACGCAATCATGGACTGTAAATCTAGCCATGTGAGGGACAGCTGGGGTTGCAAACGTACAGTGGGAACCGCTCTAAAATGTCACAGACTGGCTGTGAGCCCATCGCCTGATGAAAATCTATAATACTTACAAACATGATTCTAACCTTTAAAAGGATGCTTCCTCTTCCTCTCTGCCACTCAGATAACTTTTCTTTCCTTCTTTATACTAGAACCCACAGGTAGCATATCATGGAGAAAAGGTCACAGGCGTAAGCACAGGAAGATCGGTTTAAATCCTGGTTTTGCCTCTCAGGGGCATGACTTTAGGTGAATTATTGAACTTCATCTGTTCAATCAGGGTAATAATCCAACCAGAGTCTTAGGAATCAGTGGGATAAATTATGTAAAACGCTTGGCACACAGTAGATGCTCAGTAAAATTAGTCCTCTCCCCTTCCCCTGTCTGCAGGATTCTAGAGTAGAAATGAGCTTTTCTGAGCTGGGACAGACACAGCAGGCTCTGGCTAGACGGAGAGAGAAAGTTCGTCTAAATCTGTGCCTCCATCCCGCTGTCTGGTTTCTCATAGAGCTGAGTTCTCTCCCAGTGGTCAGGGGACTTTTGACAGGAGCTGGGGGTGAAGCAGTCCCTCCTGGCACCTTCATTTCTTGAGAAGACCTTGACAATGGCCTCAGGCTACGTTCCTCATAGCCAAAAGGCCTGACCAAATTCAACAACTTTAAGAGAAGGAAACTGCAAATAAATAAAAACTGCGAGCATCTCCTTCTCCTGGCTCTACCCCACTTGGCATCATCACACGCTCCTCTTGCTAGACAGCCGTCTTCCTTCTTATTTGTAGGTTCTCTGTGCACATATTTACATGCCCAGCGCCAGGAGACAGTGCGAGACAGGGAAGACCAGTCCATGACCTCATGGGACTCAGAGCCCAGGGGAGAAGGAATAAAAGTTATTATTTCCTGTGGTAAAAGTCATCTTCTCCTTACACATTTTAGAACACCTGGGGCAGGGAGGAGGGTTAGGCCACACGGGCACTCCCTCACCTGCTCACCTCAAGTCCACAGGCTGCGTGGGGGAACAGAAGGACAAGCTAGGTGATTTGTCCCAGGAGGAGCGTCCTGTTCCCACCAGCCCCCAAGGGAAGCTGTGTGTGGTCCCCTAATCCTCTGCTGCCTGGTGGGGGTCCAGGAAGTTCTATTCTTCCCTTTCAGGGAGACTTGTCCAATGCACCCTCCCTGCAAGGTGGAGATTTGAATGACAAAGGGGGAAAGGAAAGAAAATAAGTCCTCCAGAGCATCTCCCCCCCTGCAGAGCCCCTAACCACCTAGTGGGGCTCCGCAGGCCTGGGGGCAGCAGGTCAGGTGTCAGGTTTGCCAGTGTAAATGCTGCCATCAACTGTGTTTATTCATCCTAGGAGGGTAATATCCTTAAGCCACACTCCCTCTCGAACACCCCCACATCCCCTGCAAGATGGGAGCTGCTAGGGTGATTGACTTGTCAGGTTTGCTTTGGACTGCCCCATTTTAAGCGCTGAAAGTTCCATGTCCCTGGAACCCATTCAGTCCCAGGTCACCTCCAAGCCTCCTCAGGGCCACCCAGCTTTTGGGTTTTTTCTGAGGGCTCCCTTAGGCAGCCATGGGGTCCTAGCCTCTCACACTGAGTTCACCTTCGAGGACTTTGCCCCAGTGCTCCGCAGCCATGGCAGAGAGCTCCCCAGGGGAGGCCACCCTAACAGATTCTGCTGGGCCCCCTCTCCTACCAGACAGGTCTGGCCCTGTGCCTGGGGAGGGCTGTGACATACTGGGTACATGGCATTATCTCGCATGATCTGCCCAACCCTCCTGGGAAAGTGAGCAGATGAGGAAAAGGACAGGCAAGTGGTGGCTCTGGGATTAACCACTTCAGGACCTCGCTCGCCAGCCCTGAAACCTTGCTCACAGCCGGCACTCATAGTCCCCACCATGGTTTGTGCTGTGCATTGACGACGAATCCGTTTTGCTCTTGTGTGCTGAGGAAAGCTTTAAAGCACTGAAAGCTTGTTTTACTTTACAGGCAGCTTTACTTGTAATGTAAATCAGAATAGGTAACACATACATATATGTTTTCATTATGTTATTTTTAAATGTTCACAATTTTATTTTGATAACTAAAAATTAGAAAAGTCCTATCATGGCTGTCGGCTAAAGTCGCTGTGGCGTTCCTCTGTGGCTGTCGAGTACGGTCGACGCTGGTCCCGAAGTGGTTAAAATCCAGGTCTGGCAAACTCCAGAGCCCATTCTCTGAAAAATAAGAAATAACGAAGGGTTTGTGGGGGCTGGGTTGGTGGCCCAGAAGGCATCAGAGTGTTGGAAGGTGAGGCCAGTCAACAAGGCCCCACAGGAGCTCTTTTCAAAATGCCTGGCTGCCCATTGTCCTCCCACCCAGAGAACCAGCAGGGGTGGTGCAGGTGGCAGATCTACTCTGAAAAAGCTCCAGGTTGTTTTGGCACATCGCCCACCCCCCCCTCCACCCCCCATCCCCCCACCTCCACCCCAGGACCACGGGGAAGAGATGGGCTTCCGACACAGACGTGTGGGAAAGAGCTCCTGCAGGTGCACATAAACCTCTAGATCTGTAAATCTCTCAGGGAGGGTCTCTAGCACCATCAGGGCCACAACTCCTCACTTCAGAGACCTCTTCCATGGCGCATTTCAAAGACAGCCGTTTGTAACCTTCTCAGAAATGTGATGCTGTGCAGCTTCCAGTGGCCGTGCTTGAAAATAAACCAAGGCCCAAGGCCCATAAGAAATCCCGGTGAGCCTTGAAATGTCACAGGAAAGGCCTCAGTTCCCCAAACTAAATAATTTTTTTTTCTCACTCTCCTTGTGACTGCATCAGTGTTTCACTGACTTAGAAATTTTTAGGGGAACTTGGAACACATTGGCCACCAGCAGAGGCTTAGGGCATCGCCAGATGGTTCAGGACCTCAAGCCAAAACTCCCCAAGAATCTCTCTTAATCTCTTTTATGCAAAATGAGCATATCTCCAGTCCTTTCTGTAAGTTCATGAAAGTATTTCTTCAATATTGCTTAATGTCTGTTAGCTGTAAGATGGAGACATCTCTAGTCCTTTCTGTAATTCCAAGACAGAGATTCCTGGGGCCGCTGAGAGGAGAAAAAGGAGGCAATCCCCTGCTGGTTTGCCACCAAGACTTTCAGACTTTCGGCCAAGAACCCTCCCTGGCTCCTAATTCCCGTGGAACTCCTGGGGCAGCTTGGCCTCCGCACCCCGGGCCTTTGCCTTGCATGTAGTGCACAGCCTGCCCCGAGCCCTGCCAGGGGCCATCCCAGGTGAACGTGTTCTTGAGGGCCATGCACGCCAGCCTCTTACGTGATTTGATATTTGATTCCTCCAGCTGGTCACAGTGCCCGTCCCCATGGTCAGCACCTGGTCATAGTGTGAGAGTCTCATTATTGTACTTAACATTATTTCACTTAAGTTTCATCAAAACCCTGAAACGGTGTCTCCCCCAAAACGCCTCTGTCTCTTGCCGTCCTGGCTCCCTGTGAAGAGCCACAGGCCTCAAGAGCGCGAATCCCTGTGCCGCCGTGATCTGAGGAGCAGTGATACATGAGCCTGTCTGACTGGCTGGCTTTCTTGCACTACTACGTTATCCACGGCGCCTAAGCCTGCTGCTGCATTATGAATGAGCATGAATCACACAGGAGAGAAGGTTCTGAGGAGGCCTCCCTTCCTCCCCTAAAGGAAAAGCACCACAGTTGCCATCTCCTCAGGTGTGTGTCATTCCCGGCAGGCTGAGGTGGGAGAACCTCGTCACTGATTGAACTTTAAAATACCGCACCTGTTGGAGTCCACAAAGCCCAGCCCCCTGGGCGCTGTGCTCACTTTCTAAGTGACATGTGAACCTGAAAATGCAGAAAGAAGAGATAGTATGAGTCACCGCGGTGTGAGGGAGGGGCAGGCGGAGATCTCTCCACTCCTCCCTCCCACCTCTGGTTCTCAAGGGCTAAACTGGTCGTCTCTGCAAAGCAGGATTTTCTTGGTGGTGCCTGACTCAGGTCCCCTTTGGGGCTGGTCCTGAGAGCATTCAGCAAACCAGGTCTGCTCGCTCTGTTTGCGGCGGAGCCATGCCAAGGGGGATTAGCCTGGTGGAGCTGAGGTGGGACAAGTGGATGGGAGCCTCGTCAGCTGCAGAGCACCGCCGTGGAGGACTCTGGGTCCCAAGGGCTGGTGAAGCTCGTGGCGTCCTCTGCTGCAGAGCCCCCTTCCCCCACCACCCTGCCCAGGCCTCTGGGCTCTGCCTTGCGGTCTCTGGCCACACGAGCAGGTGCTGGAGAACCACCAGCATCCAGAGAACCACCTGCCCTTCTTCCCATCCGGGCTCCCAGCAAAGGCCCAGAAGGCACGAAGCCACGTTGAGCTCGTACGGAATATATTGGTTTCCAGGCTGGGTTCCTCTTCCTGCTGCTTTGTGTTCTCTAGAGCTTTTGCCATTGTTAGGTGAAGGATTTTTAGCCAAGCTGTCCCTTCCTAGTGGCTGCAACCACAGAAGAGGACTGCTGGGAAGAAATTGTCATGGAACATCGTGTCTGAACCTCCTTTGTGCTCTTCCTATGGACAGAAGGAGGCACGAGGGCACTGGGCCCAACATACGCATCGAGCAGTGGAGGAGAGTGAAGGCCAGATGAAGGGAATGTCCTGTTCTGTGTCACATGGTTAGCTCTTCTGGGACCAGAACCCGACCCAAGTCTGCTGGTCTTCAGTCTCCCCTCCTAGGCACCATCAACTCACCCCATTGTATTTTCTGTACAGCAGTGACCAGGGTCTGAAGTGCTTATATATTATCCTTACACGATTATTCTCTGTCTTTGCTCCACCCACACACCCACCAGCATGTCAGCTCCTTGGGACTTTGTCTCTCTCACCTCCACGGGGTCCCTGTGCCTGTGCGGTGTCTAGCACGCCGCTCAGTGTGTATCGTTGACTTCCCAATGGACCCTGCCCAGTGCCCGGTGCCTGACTCCGGCCTGCCTTTAGTGGCCCTAGGAAGCAGGTGTTTAAGAAGGAGTCCTAAACCAGAGGCTCACTCAGGCGGATAAAGTGGCTTATCTTTACTAGACTCTTACTTAAATGAACCAGGCTAGTCACGATTAGACAAGTAAGGAGAACAGTGCCATGAATCACTCTTTGCTCCTGCCTCTGACACCCAGGGAGATTACCTCACCCACCTCAAGGCAGGAAGAACTGCCGGTTACTCACCTGCCCGGGAGCTCGTTGCCAGCTGCAAGTTCTCCCTGCGTGTCCATGAGGCGGTGTTGAGAAACCAAGGGCAGTGGCGGAATGACCTGTGGAGCGTGATCCCACTGTGGAACATGGAGCACACATGTAGTCTGTATTATACATGCAGGGAAGGACCTGGGAGATGCATATATTCCAATGAATGCCGTTAACACTGGGTGCCCCAAAGGGGAGAATTGGTTTTGGGGTGTAATATTTAGGGAGGGCAACTCTTACTTTGTACAATGTACATTTTCATGCATACGTACTTGAAATAAAGTTACTGTGAATAGTTTTTAAAAATAAATTCTCAGGAAGGTGAGATGGCTCCCACCTGTACCAGCACTTTGGAAGGCTAAGGTAGGAAGATTGCTTGAGGACACTAGTTCGAGACCAGCCTGAGCAACATAGAGAGATCCCATCTCTACAAAAAATAGAAAAATTAGCCGGGGGTGGTGATGCACACCTGTAGTCCCAGCTCCTCAGGAGGCTGAGGCAGGGGGATCACTTAAACCCAGGAGTTTGAGTTTGCAGTGAGCTGTGATGACGACACTGCACTCCAACCTGAGTGACAGAGCAAGATGTCGTTTCAAAAAACAAACAACCTCCCAAAAAACAACAAAAGAAATTCTCCCTGAGAATCCAAAATAGCGGTGCTGTGCCCACTTCCTTTTATACTTTTTCCACCTCCTTCTTCTTTCTTTCTATTTTACCTGGCTACCATTAGGCGCAAGAACTCAAAACTCTGGCTTAAACCAAAGTAAAATGGTTGAATATAGCAGAAGATCTAGGCTCCAAATGTTTAGGGCCGAGGAATCAGGTCAAAGATTTCACTGACCAACAGGCTCGCTGGGTTCCATGGACACAAATTGCCCCTCCGATCCCACACACCCACCCCCTTTTTTCCTATCCACTTTCTCAGGCCTTTTCTCTTCAGGGACACATGCCTAGATTTTTAGCGTCTAAATGACACGTCCTCTCCTAGCAGCAAACAGTGCACTAAAGACATGTGATAAGGCGGCAGCTTCCCAAACTTCGGGCTGCCTCTGAATGCCCTGGGGAGTTCTGCTGTGATTTGCACCCCGATGAAACTCTAAGAGGTCTACCTGCCTCCCAGGTAGGGTAGGAAGCAAGGGAGGCCCATTACCAGGTGTACAATGGCAGAGTGCCGCAGGGTAGGCTGCTTTTTGAAAACACAAACTAAATTTATTCTATTTTTATTTAAAAACATGAGATCGGTGATTTTGACATCTCCCTAAAGCAGAGACCCGCAGCTATGTGTCCCTCTGACCAAGCTGGGCTGAAAAGATTCCCCAGCTCCTGTTGGTTCCCTCTCAGGAAGGGCATGGGGTTCTGGGGGTGCTGCAGGCGGGAAGCAAGTGTCACCGGCGTGGAAACAGCATCAGAGGCGTCTCACGTAGGGAGCAGGAAGCTGGCTGCAGCCTGGGGTTTTCCTGCTCTACGGGGCTGTGCTGAGAGCAGGTTTCGCCGTGGCCCTCTGTGGGGAAGGACAGCTGAGGCCGCGCCGGTTTTCAACTTGGCCACCTGGCAATGGCTCTGAGGTCAGGGGACAAAGGAGAGAGTCAAAGGAAACAAACAAATAGACCAAGCTGTTGGGTGGGGGCAGTGGGAGGAGAAGAAAGACCTGAGGTGCTGGTAACCCCCAAACACTTTCCCTGAGAGCAGCAGAGCCTGAAAGTCCAGTTTGGAGAATGGGTGGAGAGGAAAAGAGAATTTCTCTCCAGCAAAGTGCACGTTGGAGTAAGCAGAAAGGTAATTATTTCTCCCTTGGGTAATGAGGCCACAGTCAAGGTGGCCCTACTCATTTCAAAGGCCGCCTTTTAGGTTTCCATTTCAGGACAGGGGAAAGAACACCCCCACCTGTGGCCAGTGAACATGAGCACAAGGAGAAGGCTGTGGGGTGCCCCTGCCCTGGGGCTGCGCCTCTTCCCTCTGTCCTGAGGATGAAGACAGCCAGGGTGCCCGGGTCACCTCTCCCAGGGCCCAGGTGGGGAGGAGGTGTGTCCGCCATCTTCCAGGCAAGGCTGACAATTGGCCCAGTGGCCTTCTCTCGTTTCTGAAAAACAATTCTGCCCACGGTCGTTTGCTTTATGCAGCAGGGGACCCCCGTTCCATATCGGAGGTGACTCACTGGCACGAAAGGGCTCTCTGCCTCTGTGAGCGCCACCCACCAGCACCTCAGGTGGCTCGGCTCTTCTCCAGACACCCAGGGCCATGCGTGTCTGCACCTTTCCACAGGTGTGTGGGGGTGACCTGCTGGCCCTGCGGAGCCAATGTCTGCCACCACGTCCACTCGGAGGGCCCCCAGACACCCGTAACCCACACCAGGGCCACACTACCTGCCTCTGCCACTCCTGCAAGGCTCATCTCCCTTCTCACCCCGGCTGCCTGACCCTGACCCCAAGGCGCAGACTTCCGTCCTCTGCCTGCCCTCAGTCTCTTCCCTCCCCAAACAGCCCCAGAAGGCCTATGAAAGTGCCAATTTGCTCCTGCTCTTGAATCAGCCACTTGTAAAGTTAATAAAAGGCCATAAGGTGGGAACGGTGGTAGGGCCTGAACTCTGCCGAGGTATAGGCATAGCCAGCCATTGCTCCCCAGCTTGCTGGCCTGTAATTGCCTACTGCTCAGGAGTCACATAGCTGATGGTCACGAAGATTCTTAGCTTTCTTCATTGTTCCCTCAGATAACATCACCCTTGTGAAACCTAAGGCTGGTCCGAGATATCTTCCAGACCCTGCATTCCGGTGGACCAACCAACCAACCCACCCAGACCAGTGGCCCATACCAAGGAACCAACTCAACTGGTCTTGCCGCCTGGAACTGACTCGGAGCAAGAGGACAATTTCTACTTCCCGACCCTGTGAGTTCATCCCCAGCCAATCAGCAGGCGCAATTCCCGAGCCCTTTGCCTGCCAAACTGCCTTTAAAAACCCTGACCCACAAAATCTCAGGGAGATGGATTTGAGAAATTCCTCTCCCCGCATGGCGCCTGCAATAGTAAACCCTTTCTCCTCTGTCACCCCTGCTGTCTCAGCGTGTTGGCTTCCTCTTGAGCAGCCGGCAATGAACCTGGTTCGGTGGTCACACTCTCTGGTGAATCTCTGCCCCCCGGGACGCAGTCCACACAGCCCCTCTTAGCCCTGCCTCCTGCCCACACCAATCCCCTCTGCAGCCTCACCTCTCTGCTCCCTGTGGCCTGAGCCTCCCTGTGGCCTGAGCCTCCCAGTCCAGGCACCCAGGACCCCCGAGCGCCCAAGCTCGCCACGATGTCCTCCGCAGGCCTCAGCACATGGCCCTGCTCAGGGTGGCCCTCGCCACTGCCCCCTGGACAGAATTCAGCCCACACGTCCCTCCCTAGTGCTGCCAGAGGTGGCCAGCCCCCTTCTCTGTCTCCAATGTCTTGGAGGACAGCTTTGTCTTATTTTTTTTAAAAAAATTCTTCTCTATGCATTGTAATGATTTATCTTTTTACATCTCCCCCCCCCACTGGACAGTGAGCTATTGAGAGTTCACCTAGGCCAGGTGCTAGCACAGGGTTGGCACCTAGCTGATGCTCAATGAAAGGGAAAGAAAAGAGAAGGAACAGGGGAGAGGGGAGAGGAAGGTACTGGGCTAGCTGCTAAACTTAAAGTCGGAAGCTTTTCTTAGGTGAAACTTGTATCTGAGGCTCAGAGCTATGTCTGGGATAAGGCCAGGGAGACCCCCATTCTCAGGCCCTGCATGTGCAGATAAGCACCCGAGAGCAAGGCCTCCTTAAACATTGTGCCCTATGCACCCCCCTTCCCTTATCCTAGTCCCTTGCCTTCCTCACGGCCCAGGCTCACTCACTGATTTGTAAATTCAGTGGCTGTTAGCTGGGCATCTGCTTTGTTAGTTCTGTCTTAGGCACTGGGCATAATACAACTGTGGATGTGGATGAGAGAAACACTGTGTCTGCCCTTAGAGAACTTGCAGTCTAGGAGAGACAGACAAGCCAATGGTAAATCAATTCCCATTTAATTACAAACCATCATGTGGGCTTATAAAGGAAGGGCATATGCGGCTCTTAACATAGGAGCCAATCAATGAAAAAACGGGCCTTCCCCAGAGAGAGGGGAGGGTCCAGAACCAGCGCCAGGGAAGAGAATCTAGAACTCAGCCCAAATTCAACAGCTCTTGCTCGGCAAGCCCTTCCTTCTCTGGCCTCTGCCTCCGTGGCATGTGCAGCTGTTCCTGCTGCCCCACCCCCAGAACAATCTGGCAATACCCAGTGACGCTGAGCACACGTCCACTTTATGAGGCAGCAGTTCCCAACACACTGTTAAGGGTTGACTGTGGCAATGTCCATAGGGGTGCCGGGCACGGTGACGCGGTGTGTGAGTAACACAGGTGCTCAGCAGTAGGGGAAGGGGTAAGAACAATGTGGTGGCCACATACAAAGGAATTCTATGCATCAGTGGGAACCAACCAGATAGATGTGCACGCAGAAACGTAGAGGGGTCATAAAACAGAGTGCGGAGGGAAGAGACAGAATGATATTCATGGCATGATGTCATTTTGTGTCATTTATGTAAGTTAAAAACACACACCCAAAACTGCAGTACGTGTTTTACAAGGATCTATCTATATATAGACATATAGATATACACACACCCCCCCCACACACACACATGCACACACACATCTCCGTGCCTCCTGGGGAGATGAGAATGGGAGTGGAGACTAGAGATAAAGGGGGGAGAATAAAATAATATCCAGAATGAAAGGGCTTTGCACAGAGGGATGATAATCGAGCACCAAGCACTGAAGAGCACAGTTAGCACCCTCCACTGCTCCTGTGGTCCGACACAAAGCAAGGCGATACAGAACCAACCGGCCTGTAAAAATCCTGGCTTGCCATGGGCACGGCGATTTTATTCCATTGTTTTCAGGGGCCTTCGGAATTGTTCCAACCCGATTTCCCACTTAAGGGTTAAGGAACCCAACGCCCAGAGAGGGCGTATGAGTTGTCCCAGTTGCACAGCTCCTTGGTAGCAAGAGAAGACGATTCTGGAAGGTTCTAGCCTCCAGCTGGCACTGGCTGTGTTCCACTCTCTGCCTGGTTCCATTTTCCATCTGCTCAACCCGAGATTCCACAGTGTTTGTTTAAAAGGCGTGGCCATGTTTATCTTAGCACATGGGCGCCCAGTGTGAAGTAATGCCCTGGCATTAACTGGCCTTTCCTATGTGGAGTTCAAGGTGAAGAACTCATAGGAGGGAGGCTCAGGTACTGCTTTATCTTTGTTGTTTAGTGTTTCTTCTCTTTCCAGGACAACCGCCTCAAACCTCAGATGAGCTCATTGACTCACCTGGGCAGGTAAGCGCAGAACCTGGACGGGGCTTTAATGGCAATGACTCCTGGTTGGAGGAAATGATGTCATCGTGAGGAGGGCAGGAGGAGCGAGTCGTTAAAGGACCCATCTTTCCCACAGCCTGTTCAGCATGGCACGGCCAGAAGTCCCTGCACAGTGTGGGCATAATGTGTTGATGTCTTGATGTCAACAGTTTTGCTGGAACCCACAGACCCATAAAACTGCTGGCAAGAAAATTGAACAGCGTATGAATGTGGGTGGCTGGTCAGAGTTTACGACAGGAATTTTCCTGGGAGGGGGTAAGAACAACAAGTGTCTGAGAGCCTCTCAAAGAAGCAGCCTTCAAAATGGGTTGTTATCACTCACACCTCCAAATCATGCATGGCCCAGTTGTTTTTAATTATTAAAGCACAGTAAATACACACAGGGAATATTGCACATAAGGATGAATTTTCACAGATTGCACATGTCCACGTGCTCAGCACCCTGATCATGACACAGAACATTCCCAGACAACAGAATCCCTCCTTCCTGCCCGGGGCCCTGTGTCTCCGACTCTGTGTCCCTTTCGGGCTGCTCCCTCCCCGGCCTCCTGCCTTCTGGCAGCACAGATGAGTTCTGCACCCCCCACGTGAACTCCCCCAGCGTCAGTGGATGTCAGCAGACAAGAAAACCTGTGCTAGTTTACTGAGCTCCAGATGTTTGGGGTTCCAGCCGACTTGGAGTGTGAAGCTCTTGGAAATCTCCTTTTGACATGGGTGGGCCATACCACCAGTTCTATCTGTTGCTAGACTGAGATGGGGTTGAGGGTCTGGACGATCTCTCAGGGAGGCCAACATATAAGTAGGCAACCTTTTCCTTGGGGGGCCGTGTTTCCATTCAGGTTGAAACTACAGCAAAATACCATTCAGAGTTAGCTCCTGGAAACAAAAGTATACAGTTAAAAACTCAGTTTCTACTCAGTTCCAATAAACCATCTGCCACTCAAGATTAAAGCCCCTTTAAAATGAGCTCCCTTGACCCTACTGTACCCAGTGAGATAGGCAGGTGAGCCATGCTCCTTTCCTGGGGCTGCAGAGGCACAAAGAGAACGATGTGGCTTGCTTAGCACCAAGTCCCAGGGAGTTGGCAGAGCCCTGGCCGATCCGCCAGGGGCCGAGGCTGGTGCCCATCTCGCCCTGCACCGTCTGACATCCAAAGGCTTCATGCGACCGGCTGCAGCTCTGTGCTGAGCCCCGGGCCGTGCCGGCGGGGCCCTGCAGGCTGCAGATGTGATGCAGGTGCCTGGGGCGACTCCTGTACTCTCCCCCACAGGCCCCAGTGGTGACACACCTGAAAGATGGTTTGGATTGTTGGAAGCAGCCAAACATTGTGGCGTCACGAGAGAAGCAATTGTCTGGTGTGCTCAAATTGCTCTTAGAACTCCTCTTTTGGAAATTCTTTCAGAGCCAGGTGATAAGCCTCTGCTCTTTCATCTCGTGGTTGCATCTCATTTGTGATGGAGCCTGTTTTGATGGCCCCCTGGTTTGCTCACGTGTGTCCCCGTCAGAGACAAGAGCCCTGGCCAGTTGTCACGTAGCGTACAGGAAATATTCACGGAATGGAATTCCCTAACAATCCAGTCTACCATTGATTGAGCACCTCCTATACACCATTTAAACAGCCACCCCAAAAGATGGGCTTGGCTTTTCCCATTTTACAGATGAGAAACTGAGACTCCCCAAGTTAGGAAATGCAGAGTTGGGATTTGAACCAGGTCCGTCAGGCCCCAAAGCCCAAGCTCTCACCCATCAGTGTTCACAGGTCCTCAGAGATCTCAAGGGGGCAACACAAAGACCAGTGAAGGGAGGGCTCTCTGAGCCCCTTCTGGGAGGGCTAGGGGTGGAGGTATCGGCTTAGATGTGAGCACGAGGGTGGGCGTGGTGTGGCCGGCATCCCTAATACTCTCACCAAGAACTGTTCCAGTACAATGGAATAACGCCAGCCCCGAAGGGAACCTGGAGGGCATCGAGCCCACCAGGCTCATTCCTTTGAGGAATGAGGCAACAGACATTCGTGTAACTGGCCCAGGTCCGCCCAGGAAGAGACCAGGGGATCTCACGAGTTCCAGGCTTCTGATCTTTCCCCAACACCTTTCGGCCTCCCCTTTGCCAGCGTCCTGCAGACTCTGGGGCACTGGATGTGTCTTCCTTTTTTTTGTCTTGCCTTGCTTGTAGCTGGGGTGGCAGCTGTGATGCGGGTGGAGGACACACCAGTGCAGGTGGCCACAGGGAAGCAACGGATGCCAAGGTGGGGGCAGGACGGAACGCTCTGAGCCCCGGAGCCTCCCCGTGGCTCATGCTTCTGCCGGGCTTTGTTGAGCTTGAGGGAGAACTCAGGCCTTTCCCTGCGCGAACACGGTGCCTGTCACTGTGCAGAAAGCACCTTCTCCCCTTGCAAGTGTCAGGCAAGCATCACCCGGGAGAGGGACGCCAGGAGTCCTGGGCGGGAGGGATTCCTCTGAAGACTTTGGCCTCCAGGATGAGATCAAGGGCTTTGGAAGCAAATGCATTTTATAGATCCAATACATTAGACACAATCTAGCTATGTATGTACTGTCAGTGTCATGGAACCGTGACGGCTTTCTCCATTGGAGGAGGAAGCAGAAATAAAGGCTTAGCTGGGTTCAGTGACCAGTGCAAAATCACCAAGCAGCTAGGGGCAGCGCCAAGGTAAGGGCCCACTGTCCTGGGTGATCGGGCTGCTCTGGGGCCTGCTGAATGCCCTGCCCGATGCACACGGGTCTCTAGAGCCTCCTCCCTCCACAGGCAGAACCCCAGGAGCCAGCCCGCATCACTCGCCCCTGCAGGGACGCTGTTCCAGCTGAGAAGTCGGCCTGTCTGGGCTCCGACCTAGAAGAGTGATAATGGCAAACACACTGTTTCGACATACTTAGTCATTTAAGCCTCTCAACTGCTCTGAAGTTGCATACCGCAGTGATTCCCAAGCTGAGATGTTCAGCAATTTGCCCGAGGTTGTTCAGCTAATAAGTGGCCAGTTGGGCAGTCCCTATCTGCTGGTAGAGGGCAGGCACCCAGCCTGTCCATCTCCCAGCATCCTCTGGAATGTGTCGGACCCTTTGCAAATCAGGGCTGTGGGGATCATGCTTGAAATGCCTGCTGGTTGCTTCTCCCTGCCGGCAGGGCCTGAGGGTGTGCCTTGGGGGTGTCCAGGACAGGTGAAGGCAACGGCCTGCAATGGAGCTGTGGCCACAACAAGCCTGAGGGTTTGTGGGGCCTCCGTAAGGTTGCCATTCCTCCACAAAAAGTACAGGTCAGGTGCCTGGGGCCCTCACACTGTCTCTATCTTTGCTCTCATTCCTTTTCTGGCCTCTCAGGGCCCTCCTCTCCCACAAGCTCTTTGCTCCCTCTGTAGGGCCTCTGACCAGCAGCCCCGGGTGCTGCTGCCTTTACCCACGTGGGCCAAGTCCAGGCAGAGGCAGGGACCTGACAGTGTGGGAGGGCCCTGGGGAGTGGGTCTTGATCATGCACTAGGCAAGGGAGATCCGTGAATCCTCCCTCTTTAATTCAATTCCATCAGCCCACACGGCTGAGTGCTGGCCCTGGCCGGGTCCTGGAGAGCCCCACAGATGAGAAACATGCCCACCCCTCCCAACACACACACCCTGAGGAGGTCCCAGCTCAGATCAAGAGTCAAGCAAACAGGAGCCATGCTGGACAAGGCAGGTGGGGCCAAGTGTGATGACCCATGTGCCCTGAGAGCTCAGGGGAGGGACAGGTTAATGTCAAGGCGAGGGGTCAGAGGAGAGTTGATGGAGGGGACGAAGTCTTGGAGCTGGACTTGCAGGACGGTTGCAACCCGGGACTTGCAGGCCCAGATTCTGAGGAGCCATTAAACAGCACATTCTAGACTCCCTGCAAGACTCAGAGCTTCCCAGAATCACAAACTTTTCTGAACTCCCACTGATAATCTGTCATAAGGTGACGGTTCTTGTGCTCCAGAGTCTGCCATATGGAGAATCCAAGAGGAGTAAACGGATGTCGTCCAAGGCGACAGTGGGCTCTAGGCACAGGGGCTGCTCAGGAAGTGCTTTCTGGTGTGCTGCTGCTGATGTGTCCCTGAGGCTTCTTCCCATGACATATTAAAGAGCAGCTGGCCCTCCCAGGAGGTGACCGATCCCTGCAAGGGAAAAGTGGCCTGCAGGGGCTACTTGACCAACTCAGCAACGGAGTCTGGGGCAGTCATTTCACAGGTTTGAAGTGGTCCAGTGAAAGGGACTTGCAGGCCTCCAGCCCAGCGAGCTGGACGTGCAGCTTCGGTACAAGCTCACGCTATCCTTGGGATTTATCTCCATTGTGTTCCGGAACAACACAGAATAAGGTGAATTCCACCACCACATTCTCATTACCTTTTTCCAGTTTAAATGGCCTTGGTGGCCCCAGTTGCTCATCCTCGAGCATGAGGCCCAGACCCTTGGCTGTTCTGGTCATTCTTCTCTGTCTTGTTTCAGCTCATCAAGGTTCCTCCTGAAAGGTAGGTCCCAGGGCCCAGGACAGTGTGCAGATGGGGACTGACCAGCCGGCCTCATTCCAGTACTGTCACTCCATGAACATGACCAAGGATGGTGCTTTTAGAAGCCACATGAAGCCATTGGGTCACAGGTTCTCCCCTAGCCCCTTCCAGAAGGAATTTCTCCACTGGCAAGTGGGAATGACATTTCACTTCCTGCTTGGTGGCTGGGATAGCAAGAGTGTGGTGAGTAACTGTCTGCAAAGCCATGCGCTTCTTGGGAGACAAGCTCCAGCCAGAGTTCAACCCACTATGAGCTGATTGAGAAAAGCAGGGGCTTGAGAAAGTGCTGAGAACAATTAGGCACCTTATCCAGCTGCTTATCTCATGACTCTCACTTCTATTGTATTGGAGTCGACCATGAACTTGGGAGTAGGAGGCCCTGAGGGGGAGGGGAGGCTGTTCTGCTGCCTCCAGTCTCTCTGCAGTGGTGAAGAAGCCTGCCCTGCAGGCAGCTCACCTCTTCCATCTCCTCCCGGGGGATGAATCAGCTGGTGGGAACTGCTGGTGCCTTGGGAAAGAAGGAGACAACAGCTGACTGGCGAAGCCATAGGTGAATGGAGGCACTGTTCTTTCTGCGGGGGCAACTTCCAAAGCTGAACCATCATTTTCATCCAAATGTAGCTCAAACCCTTTTTCTGCATTTGCCCAAACTGGCAAAATGGTTGTTCCTGCACATAGCAAGGCTGTCCAGACTCTCTCAGCAACATTCGTAGACTGGTGGGGAGCCATTTCCAACACGGAAGTGGTGAAGAGGTAAATTATTCTACGCTGACAGCTTTGGAAAGAAGCAGGCTCAGTCCTTCCAGAGAGGCTTCCACATCCTAAAATGGGGTGGTGGGGGGGGCTGTCTTCCCGTGTCCCTTCTTGCCTGTGAGCCTCCCAGGCTGCACTGAGTCAGCACCCTGGAGAGCTGCGCCCCACCCCCTTCCTAAGTGGTGAGGTCAGCACAGATGCTGGCCTGCTGGCCCCAGAACACAGCCAGAGGGGAGGAGCTGCAGCCACCAGCCAAAGCCCCCAAGAATGAGGTTGAAGTGATCCTCGTGGAACAGGATTCCAAAGAGCAGATTCTCTGACAAAATCTTACTGTGGTCACCCAGATTTGTGGGGGCAGGAGGGGTGCAGGTTGGGGGGAGCATTGTTCAATACGCAAATTGCTTCACATACAATAAGCTATAATCTTTCTAAAGGACAGCCATCGCAAGATTCGAGTGAAGTGTCACTTCTGATGTTCCCCTAGAGCCACTGTTATGGAAGCTGTCATACTGCAGTCTGAGAGCGCAGACTGACCGGAGTGGGCCAGCACACAACTTGGGGGGCATTTGCTTTAAAGCAGACCTAGTTAGACCGACTCCTCAGGCGCCTGTGAGGCATCTCTCCTCCTCATCGGGCGCTGAGCTCAGAGTAAATGCCTCTCTATCCCTGGCTCAGGGCGAGACACACCTACATTGACCCAGTATTGGCTCCAAGAGGGACCTAGCCCGGAGAACAGCTCATTAGCCGGCATCCGAGTCCTGGAATTCTTACCAGTCAGCCTTCTGGCCTCTCTCCAACCCACTGGTTCTCCACAGCAGGATGAAAAATGAATCACTGGGAAGTCGTTTAAAGTGCAAATTTTGGGGCCCATTGGAAAGATTCTGCCTTGGTAAGTCTGGGGTGGGACAGGGAATCACCAGCCCCAGGTGCTCCCGCTGCACACAGGAACATTCCACACCGTGGGAGCCGCTGGGTGCTCCAGGTCAGGAGGAGGAGAGCTCAGCACCCACAGTGAGAATCCCAGCTCTCACAGAGGTGGCCCGTTTGCCCAGCTCCCGGCTCTGGCCACACAGGTGGCCTCCTCACAGCCTCTGCCACCTTGTCATTCATTGTCCAGGAGGCCAGGGGCTGAGCCCAGCCTTCGTACTGGAAAATTGAAAGCCGAAGGTATGCACACTTTTATTGGGCCAGTGTGCTATTAAAAACATACAAAAGGTAGTTGCAGACATAGATATGGCTCATGTTTCCTGGAGCTGGCCTAGGAGCTGGGGAACCCCTGTGTCAGCCTCTGCATGCAGCCTGAGGGACTGACCTCAAGAGTGGAGAGGTCTTTTCTTATCCTGTAGTGGAGAGGGACCATTAGTTCACTGGCTACCAGTGGCCTAAAGTGGCAGTGTCTTAGCCTCGACTTGATGCCACAAGCTAAGAGAGAAAAGTTCCTGGCACCCTGCCCTTTTCCCCCAGAGACACTGCTATAAGTAAGTTCTCTTTTGCAGACATATCAGTGCCACACGGCTCTTAAGCCATTCAGGCTGCTGTAACAGAATGCCAGGCCTAGGGGCTTACAAACATCAGACATTTACTTCTCACAGTCTGGAGGCTTAAGTTTAAGTTTAAGATCAGGGCACTGACAAGTTCATTGTTCGGGAAAGTGCATTCTGAACTCCTCAAGTCTAATTGCAAGCAAACTTGGGGAGCATCTGCTTGCGAGTTAGGGATTCCCTGTATGACTTAGCCCTTGACTGCCCTTGAATGATTCCAAGAGCCTGGCATGAATCTTTCAATGGGGACTTCAAGCAGGCTTCCTCGTCGAGAGACTCAGGCGCCTCCAGTCCACAGGGCAACGGTCAGGGATGCCAGGCTCTGGTGGGCCCTTGGCAAAGGGGCTGTGAATGAGCGGACTGTCAATGCTGCTTGGGGCCGTGACCCCTCTTGCAGTGGAGTCCAGTTGTCCTACTGACCAACCAGGAAGCCAAAAGCCCCAGCGGGGCCCCTTCTGGACAGAGCTGTGGCCCAGAAGACAGAAAAGGCATTTTTTTCAACTACAAAATGTTATCCTTATCATCTTCACTTAGGTGACCCAGTGACCACAGGACACTTTAACTGGATGATATTAGTGGGTGAAAAAGCCCCCAGGGAGAGGCTGCTCTAGGCTATGTTTTCAACCCTGCCACAGATTTAGACTGAGTTGTGCATTGTTGACCCCACAGGTGCTGAATAGGGCGATTCTACAGATCCATTGCACCCCATTTTGTTTGGTTTGTGCTCATAACCCAAATATTTTTAGGCAGAGCTTATTGAGTGACCAGATGTAATTTTCCTTATTCACATTTGGTTTATATATTCGATGCTTCTATATGTTTGGGGACACATACAAAAGAAAAAGCCTCTTCTATTCTTTTTGGCAGGGCTGGAGCATGAAGCAAAAGTATAGTGAAGAACTAAGAACGAAGTTTAAATTTCAATGGAAAATTCTGTGAAATTGCAAAAATCATCACTGCCAGATGGGAGGAGGTAGGAGAAGGATACTGCACCCTTAGAGGCAGAAGTTCATGAGTTTGTACACCTGGTGAATTAATAGTTCTACCAGAGTATTCTGGGGCCTCTCACCATGCCACCTAAATATGCAGAATCTTGAATGAACAATTAGGAAATGGTGGCCCCTTTAGTTCAATGAGTGAGCAGCAGCTCACAAGAAGATCAGTGACTCGTGTTGACGTCTGGCCCAGGGATATTCCTCGAACCCACTTCACATAAAATAGGAGAGTAGCTAGGACTAAAACGTCATATAAAACCCTAGGTATAAGGTGCATCTGACGCTCAATCCCCTTTTCTTTCCAAATATGCACCGACGCTGCATATCACATAGAGCGACGCCTCCCTCCCTCTCTGCTCGTTCCTGAGCCAGTCACAGACGTGAGCTGCGATTTCCTGATGGTGTCCTGAGCCAACACACAGGACACACAGGGGCAGATCTAGACTTGCAGGGCCCACGGAGATTACACAAAGCCCAGCCCAACACGGAATAACGCGAGCCGAACGCTCCATCAACGGCCGGCGTGTCAGACGCGTGCGGCAGGCCTGCAGGTCTGGGGCGAGGCCACGCCCTAAATCCTCGATTATGAGCAGGTTCTGTTCTACCAAGACGACACACAGGCAGCTGCCTCTTTTTGGCTCTCAAGGACAAGACTGCTGTGTCCCAACACTCCTTGGCTTCCTGTTTCCCAGCTTCTCTCTGGACAGGAAATTAAATACTCCCCCAGCAGGACCACACAGACACAACCATCGAAGAAGCCGATGTAAAATACAACTCCCTTAAACAGGAACTTTATTAAACTACATGTTACATAAAAGAACATATAAATGGGCCTTTAAATACATTCATTTCATCTTAAACAAATTTACATAGAAACTTATTTACATTTCTCAATTGTATACTTAAATTATTTTTCCAAGCTTACTACCAATAAAAGGTAATAGAATGATCACCTGCTCACACAGATGCATACAGAAAGTGTCCGCAGGGCTAAGTAAAGCACCACTTCCCAGGAAACTCAGCTTATTCACTTTTACAGCAATGACTCAATCAGAAGGTGCTTTCTCCTGAACTGTCCTTGAAGTGGGGCCTTTGCTTTAGAGATGCCCTAGGTGGGTTCTGAGAAACTGATCAGGAGAGAGACGGGTCCTGGGTTGTTTACGTGCCTTGGTCTCTCGGAGCTGGAAGGACCCTTGGAGACCGTTGTGCCCCATGTCCGTGGACTGGCCAACAGAGGTTTAGGGAGAGGAAGTGACTTGCCAAAGTCACCCAGCATCAGTGATAGGGCAGGGACTGGAACCCAGTACCTAAGGTCCCTCCGAGGGGGCCCGACCCCTTCAGTATCCACAATCCACAAATGCATGACCTCTTTTATCTGTTTCCCACCCACCCATGTTTTGAATTTGTCTACCTGGCTAAATAGATGAGGTCTTGAGATGGTGAAAAGCAGCTCAGGATTCCCACAGGCATCTTTGTGGAGCTCTGGAATTCCTACTTCAGGGCTGGTTTTACAAGAGGTTTTGTGGTCAGGCGCCTTACTTCTTCAATCATAACGTTTACCTTTACAGCTTGGCTGACTTACGGAAGCTCAGAGTTTCCAATTAATTTGGATAAAAGGCAACATTCTACAGGACGGAGGCTGTAACACTGGACTCACCACAAATGCATCGTGTTTGCCTAAATCCATCCACCTACCGATGCTGGATTTAAAATGAGGTTTCACTAATAAGTGGCCCAAGGTGAGAAAAGCAGGGAGGGGGGCAAGTTTTAAAAAACAAAAAACTTTCAAGAACTCCCTCGTTCATCAATTTACTTCAGAGAGAAGTAGCAAAATGGGCATTGGGTAGAAAAAGTACATGTTTTCAACCCTTTCTTTTGACTAAAGCCTGATATTTCCCCCGAATTTTTTCTGATGATATACATTCTTCTGAAAGCAATTTTTGGGGGCCTGTTTTTTTTTAAAAAAACTTGATTTGGTTTTTTATCAGGATTTAAAAACTACTGTGATAAGAGATGTCATCAATAAAAAGATGAGTGGGGTCGGGGAGGACTCTCTCCAGGCCACATTACAAAAGAAGGAAGGGCTGGGAACAGGCAGAGAGAGAAGAAAGGGAGAAGACAGACTGGGAGACAAAAGGATCATTCTTCCCTGTAACCAGAGTGAACACAGGTCCTAGCAGCCTTCACTCAGTTTTATAACAGACACACAAATGGAGAACACAGAGGGGAAAAGATGTGCTCAGCTGAACAGTCCTGATGCTTTTCCATTAAAATATGGCACTTTTACACTGCAGAGAATCCAGCGTTCCACCTGCAGGGGAGGCTTGCCCTGCAGCCACCCTGAATACACAGGGGCACCTGCTTTCTGACTACCCAAGCCCGACTTTCCCTCCTATTCGTACTCAAACCCTCACCTGGAGACACACAAGGAGAAACGGGCAGGCCAGAAAGTTTTCAAGGAGATGGAGCCAATCACAGGATACACAAGGGCTTTGGGAGAAGTCCAGTGGCCAGCAATGGACCAGGTGTGGGCAGGTGGAACCCTGAGGCCAGGGAACACAGGACGATAAAAATATCTTCATATTAAGGATATATATATATATATTTTCCCCCCCCCGAGAGGCATTTCTTTCACTCTGCAAAAGGAACCAACTAAAACAACATTTAATTTTTATAATATTAAAAAATAAGTCTTTAATATATAAAAACTGGCCAGGAAAAAAAATCCTTTTACTTGTTACATAAGAATGTCACCTTACACGTGAGAGCTTGTTTTGGGGGCGGGAGTCAGGGTGGAGCCAGAGGGGTGCCGGCCCCGCCCACCCAGGCCAGGATTTACAGGAGTTGGGACCGCAGGCTGCAGGCCCCAGGCCTCCCAGACTGTCCCTTCAGCGACCTGATCGTTAGCAGATGGCACCATGGGTTGCTTTGTGTATGGCAAAGACATTCAGTGATGCCTCTTCCTGGGTCCTCAACCTAGAAGTCAGTCCTCCCCATCCGAATCCCAGCAGACGAGAGAGGAAGGCAGGCACCCATCACTTCCCTAAGGGACTGAGGATTTTCCCCAGAGCGGTCCGATGGGAGTCCTTCGGTCTGAGGGAGGCCCTCTCCCCAGCGCCTCTGCCCTTCGGAGGGGCCTCCGCGTGGGCGCTGGGGCCCGCAGCAGCCTCTGGGCACTTCCTGGGGGCCCGGGCGCTGCTGGCCCGCTTCAGGGTAGCGCTGTCCTTGAGGGCGGCATCCTCAGGGCCTCCCTTCACCCTCAGCTGCCGCTGCGACACTGTCCGCGCGATGCCGGGGGCTCTGGCCGCAGGAGGGGCGTCCGTTCTCATGAACCGGGAGGACGAGGCCACCGTGTTTCGGGCAAAGCTCGGGACCGGGGGTGGGACCTTGGGGACGCTGGGGGCCGGCGGGGTCTTGGGCTCTTCTTCGGGACTCTCGGGGCCCTGGGAGTTGGAGCGGCAGATCTTATTCTCCTCGGGCTTCTGTCTGGGGACGTTCCTGAGGGGCTTGGCGCTGGGTTTCTTGAGAGAGCCCCTGCGCTGCAGCGGGGGCTCCTTCCCCGGCCGGGCGCTGCCGGCCCGGGCCCCCCGCGACGGCCTCTGCTCCTCGGCCGCCCCGGCCCCCGCGGGCCTCCGGGGCGACGTGTCTGCCGTGCCCCGCACAGAGCTCCGGCGCGACCACGGCGCGTCTGTGCCGCCCGGCGGCTCCCGCGGGGGCGCCCGGGACGGCTCCGGCCGCTTGCAGGCGCCCGCGCCGCGGCTGGCCCGGGAGATGGGCACGACCTTGCGCATGCTCTCGCTCTCCGACGCCGTCAGCGTGCGCACCGGCTGCGCCGCCGGGCCCCGCCGCACGCCCGGCTTGGGCAGCCCCGGGGGCGCCTCTTTCAGGGAGTTCCTCTTTGGTGCCGTGACATCCCTGCCTTTGGCGAGTCTGTCCCTGGGAAGGCCGCCCTTGCAGCTGGGCTTGCTCTTCACTGAGGCGGGCGCAGGAGCCTCGGCAGCGGGGCTGGAGGCAGGGTTAGAGGAGACCTGGCTGCCCCCCGTCGCGTCCCCAACCCCAGAGGACACGGAGCCATCCCCTTCGCCCCCTTCCTCCGGCTCTCCCGCTGCAGGTTTGGAGTCCGTGCCCTCCGAGCAGTCCAGGGTCAGCGAGCAGTCGGTGGCGTCCGAGATGTAGAACAGAGGCCCAGGACCTTTGCTCTCGGGGTCGCTGCTACCCGCAGACACCAGGGCGGTGTCGCTGGGCTCGGCAGGGGCAGCCCGGTCAGCCCCTGGGTCTAGGCTGAGAGTCCCCTGGGCACCGCTGTCCCCCGGCGTCAGGCTGCCAGTGCCGGCACTGAGTGGCCGCGGGCACCCATCCCCCGGAGACCCCAGCTCCGCTGGGCTCGAGTCACTCGGGGGCGGCCGGGACGTCTCCTCCAGGATCTTGGGACCCTGGAGATTGAACTGGGCCAGCCCTGTCACCAGCTCATGCTCCTTAATCCCCAGGGCCAGTGGCGACAGCGGAGGGGAGCGGGCCGGACCCAAGCCCACAGGCTCGCTGTTCCTCTTCCGCAGGACGCTGTTCCCCCCGCGCCGGGCCCGGGGGAAGGCCACCGCCGCCGCCTCCTCGCGCCCTGCGGCCGCAAGCGCGTTCCGCCACGCAGAGGGCGGCTCGGGGGCTTTCTCCTGGCTCTCCGAGGCCTGAGGTTCGCGAGCAAAGTCGGAATTGAGGTCCCTTGGCTCTGCAGACTCCATCCAGGCCACCGCGGGCCGGGCCTGCCGGGGGCTGCTCCGGGGCAGGCTGTTGAACTTGCCGGGCTCCTCGGGGCTGGGGCTGCCGGTGGAGCTCTCCAAGAAGGTCAGCAGTTCCCGGTCGGCAGAGACGCCCAGCGAGAGGCGGGAGCGGCGGGTGTTGGGGGGCCGGTAGGAGGGGCTGATGGGCCTGGGGTGCAGGAAAGCGGGCAGGTCTTCTGCACCTTTCCTGGTCAGCAGCAACACGTCGTTCTCACTGCTGCTCCGGCCAAAGCCCCCGAGCTCCCCGGCCGCCCAGGAGCGCCGCTTCTGCTCCAGCTCCTTCATCCGCTGCAGCTGCCGCAGCTCCTGCACCTCACGGTCGTGGTTGTCCTGGACGAGAGGTGGAGAGGCCAGAAGATGCGTGAGACACACGTGCAAGTCCTGAGCCACCTGCCCTAAGACCCAATGAGAGCTCTAGACATGTCCAGAGGGGAGCTCTGGGTCGTGCCCTACACTGAGAAACAGATTCTGTGTGTGTGTGTGTGTGGGGGAGCTCTCTAAAGCTAGAGGGGGTCTGACCAGAGGGACCCACTAGGCCTGGCCCCAACAATCTGTCTACTGCTCACGTCTGATGATTGGGCCCAATTTCCAGCTTCCCAGCCAAGGCATCGTCCCCTCAGTGTGGGCTGTGATTCCACATATGCATGCCACCTCAACTCCAAGGAAAGTCAACTTGGTTTCCAAGTAGTCCAAGACAGGATTTCTAGCAAAGTGCTAATGATAGGCAATGGCAGAGAGAAAAATACTATGAGTGCTTGAAGAGCCTCAAATTGTACTTCTGTGTTGCCGGGATCTATCTGCACATGTGCGCACACATTCAGGTGCAGCACACTCTACTCACAATGATTTGGATGCACAACGTGTACTCAAGATGTTAAGAGATGCCTTTCAACTCTGTTCTCCCACTGCTCCTTGGTTACAAAAAAAAAAAATGCCACCACAAATACCATGGTGGCTCTGCCCTGTAGGCCACAACCCGTTCCCACAATCAGAGAAGAGGGGCAGGTCTGCTTTACTAATCCTTTGACCCTTCACTCTTCTCCAGAGCACCCAGCCCTTCCCAACGAAACTGCACCAGAACAAATGCACATACCAAATCACACTTTACCGCCTGGCTGTGTGCCTTAAATGTATATGTCATGTAAATATGTGGCTCTCACAACCCAAATCTGTTATCGTTAGCCGTTTTCACTTGAAAATCAATTTCCTCCAATGGTGGACTTTCCAAGTTTCTGTGAGGCTCTGGCTGGGGACTCTTGGCTCCTCCTGCAGCTCTGGCCTCAGCCTCTCTCCCACCGTCCCTGCGTCTGTCAGGCTTTCTCTTTTCAAGGCTGCCTGTGGTGGGGGTGGGGCCGGTTCCTGGCACTAAGGACAGCTGGGCTGAGAGCATCACACAGGTGGCCTCACGGGCCTGGAGAATTCCAGCTGGGAGTGTGGGCCTCTGAAGGAGCCAACTTGGCCTCTATCTACACCCACCACTGCCTCCCACAGCTGAGCTCACTGCTTGGCCAGAGGAGAGTAAACGTGGCCACAGGCTGAGCCTCCTTCTCTCAGCTGGATAGGGAAAGGCGGGGTTGAGAATGCAAAGCAATGCTGAGCCTGAGAGAAAGTCCCTCAAAGAATTTCAGCCACAGACAAATCTGCAGGGGAAGAGGTGACTTACAAGTATTGGGTTTCTCATCACCACCTGAAATGAAGGGATTCAAGTTGTTGTTTTCTTTTTAATTGGCAGATTAAAGTTTTATTTGCAAAGCCAAGCAAACCCAGAGAATTTTCTGGCTTCCTAATGAAACCCAGGGATTATTGGAATTGGTGGTTGAAGGGCAAGAAACATAGCTGTTGTGCTCAATATAGCAGCAGGCTTCGAAAATATTTGAGAATTTTGAAGGCTGCTCTGGCCAAGGGCAACACAATTCCTGTGGTGCCAACCCACAGGTGGAAGGGAGGGCCTTCCTATCAGCAACAGAAGTCCCCCGGAAAGAGGACGTTCTCTTCTGGGGAAGGGGTGAGAAAGACATTCAGGATCTTCAGGCGACTTTTAAATATGACTGCCATCATAGAGCAACCTTACTAACAAAATGCTTTTAGGGCATTCATGAGTGTGTTGATACGAACAGCAAAGCAGCAGGGGCGGCCAAATGCCAGGCTCCTGATGATACGGAAGCCTCAGGGCTGGGGTGGCAGAGCTACTTCCCTGCAATCCCAACCGAGAGCCTGGTAATACCACCTGCCCCAGACGTTCCTGAAACCAGGGAGACACTGAACTGTCCTTCTGCCATAGCAGAGGACTGGGTCAAGAAGAAGAAAAATTAAAACCCCAACAACTCTGAAAACCCAGACATGCTAATTAGCCATACCTTAACTGCTTTGTTGAATTTGGTACAGAAGTCTCGAAATATCTGAAAGCATTCATCCAGTTTCATGGTTTCTTTGTCTTCACAGAAAAAATCTATAAGGGTGTGGGCCTCATCCTGGAGCTTTCGTTTCCAGTGTTCCAGTTCTGCCAGCTTTTCTACGGCAAACTGCGGAAACACAAATGTGCACACACTGAAGGAAACATGGTCAGCTGGTGAGGCACTCGGCACTGTGTCTGGTGCCCAGGGAAGACGCACTCCTGCGGTTCAGTTCCAGGTCTAGGGAAAGGCAAGGCTCACTGCAAGGCCAATGCACTCAGAGCCAAGAGGAAAATAATTCAACCCAAGCAAAACCTTGGGGAAAGCAAAGTGAACTCCTGTGTAAGACCTAGAAGCAACAAGGTAGATACTTTAAGAGCTGTAACCTACAGAACGCCATTAACAAAACGTTCACCTTTAACGTCTGGAAGGTTCACCTTTAATGTATGCTGGAAAAAATGACACAGGTATGCAGTGGGTTTTTATCAAGAAAGATCTATTTTGCATCTGTTTTTCCTTCTCTTAAAACTGAGTCTTAATCTGGCCAACAGTCGACTTTAGGGCCCCTGAAGTTACTTGTATTGAAAAGTACAAGTGTGATGGTAGGAGCAGCAGGTGTCAATTTGCCCTGGGGAGAGGCAGTTTAAATTTAATCCCAAATGAGCCCTATCAGGAAACATGTTACCCCCACCCAAGGATCGAAGCCCTTGTGCCTAAACCAGGGGTGCTCACCCAAGTCCGCTGGAAAGCTTAATAGTCCACGCTTGCACCCAACTCACGAAATACAATAGGTTTAGGGTGGACCCAGCACTCATATTCTACTAAAACTCCCCAGGAGACTCTGATGGTTAGGAATTAGTCTTATACATAGCCACTCTCTTTACTTCTTTATTTTCTCCTAATTCTTCTAGGACAAACAGGTCTCTGAGGCCCCTATAAATCCTGGTGCTGCCTCAACAAAATGGTGGGAATGAAAGAAGCTTGCTCTCCTCCAGCGAGTCCCCGAGGCTTTTAGGATGGGATCTGCCACGTCTGAGGGTCACAAGCCCACTTCCCTGCTGGCAGTTCTGCGACAGTGTGTTGACCGTGTTGACGGTAAAGAGGAAGCAGCGTGGAGAGGGAGGGGAAGGACCTCAGCAGACCCTCCACGGGAGACTGAATATCTGGACTCACACTGAAGCGCTGTGCTGCTTTCTTGTTTACTGGGGAATAATGCTTATACGAAGAAGGAATGTATGAAATATGTTACTTGATGAAATCACATGTATCGTGTTTTAAAAAAAGGCTTATATTTGAAAAATCTTCTGTTTTCACGAAGTGGGGATGAGCCTAGGAAATGGTAAAGCCATCAGCTGCCCACCTTCAAGGAGCGGGACTGCTGTTTGGACATGCTTGGAGAGCTATAGAACCTACAGAGAATTCTGTTAAGACACCACCTCTGACCCACGTTCTACCTTAAAAGCCCTTTTCTTAAACCAAACACATTACAAGAGGTAGTAGGAAACCAAAACTATTTAAGAAACCAAATACCAGGGAAAGTAACCATCTGAGTCAGTAGCCCAAGGCAGCGCGTGCATTCATGATGTATTTTTCTTTACGGAAAGAATGGTATTAATGAAAGGATAAATCTTTGCCTGTCATTCTTTCACAGGGGGAAGATGGAGTCCAGCCAAGAACAGCTCGACTGCAGAAAAACAGGCCTCTTGAAAAAATCTGCACGGAGGTTAGCTCCACCTCGCATGTCCCCTCTCTAGAGCCTGTGGGGACTGACAGAATACCAGGAAGGAAAACTTGAACCGCTGAAGTCACCCTTCGGACAGCGAAACATTCAGAATATGGATCCGAAAAGTGACCACGCTCTGAGTTATTTGCCACGAGTTCTACATGATGAGGGTGACAAATAAAAAAGTCCAAAGCTACCCTGTCAAAGCGAGAATGACAACAGGTTTGCAATTGTGATATCAAATTCAACTTGACATCTCTAACTTGCCTGCTACAAACCAAAGTTCCCAACCAGTTCACTCAGCATTTCTTGCCCAAGGGCCAAAATACTGAAATAAATCTGCAAAAATGTGTTCCTGTTTTCTTTCCGCTTGAAAACCTTGAATGATGGCCCCCTGCTTATGGTGTGAAGTCCGGTGCTCAGAGTGGCACTCAGAAACCCACACAGCCTGCCCTAACGCACCTTGAAAAACGTTCTCTCACCTATTCAACAAGAAGGTGAATTTAAGAAAGAAAAGTACATAGCTGTGTGGGATATTTTATTTACAGAGAGAAAAATGACTAACAGAAAGAAGAGTTTAAAGAGTTAAAGCAAGGTTGCTTGCCTTTGAAGAGTAGTCTAGCAGTGAGGATGATCCTTTGGTATTAATATGTAGGATTAGATACTAATATTTCATACAAGAACTTGGGGGAGTGAAACATCCAGAATTTTAATCTGGATGTGTGTGAGGGTGCTTACTCTTGAATTTCTGAATGTGTTTTGTGCATCTGACTGCGCTTAGTGTTTAGTATTTTTCTGGTGGTGGGTAGTGTTTGCTTTTGTTTTTGTACTTTGAGAAAAATGTGTGTAGTGCTTTAACGGGAAAATCAGAGTTTGGTTATACTTTAAAGAAAATACAGAGCACATGATTAATAATAAAAATAAACTCACAGCACAGCCAAACAAAATCAAATGTCTGCCGGCATGACCTAAAGCTTGTAATGGTTTGAAGCAGCCGAATTAATGAGGGAAGCCTTCAGCTGGCACGACACTGGGAGCACGCTGTTCTTCCCCGGTGCCAAGGGCAGCCCTGCCACACAGATTTTGCCTTGCGGGTCTCGAAGCCCTGACAACACCTCAGGTAGCACACCATTTCACTGAAGGCTAAGACCATGAGACAGTGCCATTTTTTTTTAAATAAGGAAGATAAAAGAAGTATGTCAGACTATGTGATTAGTGAGTCACAATGAGCTGTCACAAACATGTCCACTCTGCTGTTTCTTGTTGATGTTATTCGGCATAGCTCCCGACACACCCTGTGGACCTGATGTATTCTAGGTGTTGATAGGCACAGCTGCCGTGTGTTCCGTTCTCATTATAAAACATGCCAAAACGCAGCTTGTGTCTTCGACACAAACAAGCGAAGCAAAATGACAGCCCACGTAAGAAAGGTGTCTCGATGACTTCTGTGGAACTTCATTCTGCTACCCAAAATCTGACTTCATGGTTCAAATGTAAGCGCCATAAGTTGATACCATGTCACTACAGTAAAGCACAATAGTGCAAACTGAGCTATGATAAACAGAAGCCCAGTCCCTAAACAAATACCTCACATTTCGCTCATACTCAATTCCTCTGCAAGGAATGGGTACTGAAGTACAAAATTCCTTTTTACTAACTTGGAAGAAAAATATGCATGGGAACCTGACGCTTCTACAAATACTCCCATTCAAATTTAATGGGCCTCAGTGGTGCTGCTGGAAGATGTGACCAGAGGGGCTGGCTTGAATCCCCTACGAACCTGGAGGAAATCTTCCATCTGCTGACAAAGTTCACCATCCCGTTGGATATTTTCCTTCAGCGATCTTGTCCTAACAAACAGCGAGTGCAGCTCTGCCTCCGTGTTATCCAGAGATAATCTAAAAGAAGAAAGGGGAGAGTGGGCAGTTGGCACAAAGAAGCCCTGGGTCATGTGGGTACATCAAACAAGACCAACTATTGGTCAACCTTGGAAACAGCAGGGAGAGCTACTGCAATTACATTCACCTACCCCTGTATTTATATCTTGTGTGTTTCCTCCTGTTTTTTTAAGAGGCAATTCCTTCCTAAAGGCATACCCTGGTTCAAAGAGAGCAGGCTGTAACTTTGCTCTCGCAGGTGAGATAACCCAAACTATGGGACTTACAGAGTTTCCCATAAAATAGGTCTGAAGAGCTTTACATAATAAGTACTAACAACTAAAAGCCATCAGGACTCTGGGAGACATATGCTTTCCTCCGGCCACTAAACACATTAAGCTCTCATGAGAAGCAAGGCAATGTATATTGATAATCCTCCCTGTAAGGGCACCATGGAGATAGTACGCTGACTTCACGTTGTTTGCCACAGATACCCAGAGCAAGCTCTATATTTTACAGAGAACTAAAACACAGCTAATAGTTGTGCAACTTAATGGTTTGGTCAATTGCAATGCTTTTGTTATATACATCGAATTGAGGTTAGCATAAAATGAATAATGGTTCTGGCACCTGGTAAAGTGAGCAGGTGAAACATAAAATCCAGGTGAAATTCATAAATTAGGTTGCATTCATGCTTCCATTATTGCTTCTAATTTTTCTTTATGCAATAAGTTTTCCAATTTCATTGGTCATTGGTGCCCATCTGAGATCTGTTTGTACTTCACAAGTGTATTTCGCCTTCCATTTCAAACAAACCAACCAACCTATCTTACTGAATAGGGTTTTTCTAAGCTAAACTTCCAATCCAACTCTGACCAGAAATGCCAATTCAAAAATGTAATAGTAATTTCTCTATATATATCTCTTAGTATCATTTCTATACTAGTCAGAGTAAAAGTATTCCCACACAAATTTCCTTCAGTAATCCAAAAACAAAGCAGTTCATCTCTTATAAAATGCCCATTCTGGCGATCTGTAAACATGAACTGTTTACCCCTTTGAACTGATAATCCCACTTTGGAAAAGACATGTGATCTCTGGCAAGATGTTCATAGAGTCAATAACATTGAGCTACCAGCCAATGACAGGCCTATGAGTTATGGTTTGTTTGTTCATATGCATATGGTTCATAGCTGGATATAGCCACGGAATGAATAAATATATGATATGAACTGGGTTGGTACATGAAGTGGTGTGCTAAGCCAGCTTGTGAGAGCCAACTGTGAGTATCTCTTCCCAACTCTGCATTTGGTAACGTTGTGTTGGCAGCTTGCGATCAGCCCTGGCAGCAGTATTTAGGGCATGGAAATCATCAAATGCTACAAATCAGGACTTTTTTCTCAAAAGAGCTGATCACTGATCATTTACTACAGGATGCATGAATATGTATTGTAAATTTAAAAACACAGAACTCAGAACAGCACATACACACTGATTATTGCGACATTATAATACACGTCTACATTAGTAGGATCAGAAGCAAATTAGGGTGATGTAAACAGAGCTTTATGTTTGGTAGATAATTTCTCTACAAAGTCGAGTGACTAATTTAAAATAAAATCCTTTCACAGCTCTTGGTATGGTTCCAACCCCTTCTAATGCAATAGAAAATAAATGTACCATGTCAGATTCTACAAGGAAACAGTAATGTTTGGCCCTGAAAGTTTGATTGATATACATTAACTCCCAAGGTAATAGGCTGTGTTGCTTAAACTCTATCTTTTGGGTGTGGAGGGATTTCAAGTTCTTAATACATATTTTTTTACACTGATGATATTCATTAGAATAGATTGAAATAGTTTTTTTAGTTTAAAAACCCCAAATTCCAAAGGTGCTCATACATATATCTTAAGCAAATGAAAAAGAAAGCTGAAAGTTCAACAAGACGAAACCTTTTCAGATTCAAACTGAAATCCAAAAGTTGTAATTATTCATCGGTTTTCATGAGAAGGTAGTTTAAAAAAACCTTGAATTCTCACAATTCACTGCCAGTCTTCCTTGCTTACCTAGCAGCCTCCTGAACATGATGTAGTTTTTCTGAAAAGTTTAGAAGAATGGCATCTTTCTTTTGGGCTTCCTGGAACAAAGACAGAATTTTGTCTCACTATATGGATAAAATTGGAAGGAAATCATTTTCTTAGGGCTTAAAGGAAACTTAAAATCACTGCTCCTGTTTTTAAACTTGACATATTCAAAGCAATTCATTGAGACATGCACTCTGATATTCTTAGTAAGATTTACCAGAACTCCTCTACTCTCAAGATACATTTAACTTCCCAGAGCAATTAATCTTGAAGTGAAATACAATTCAGGTGCATTAAAACTCAATAGAAGGAGGTGGCAGCTTACTAGGGCCCATTGTTTCTAGGAGAATCCAATATAGCCTGCTTAAATACCACCCATACCTGTATGAGTATGCCTTTAAATGATTGAGGTACCTTCAGCTGTTAAACCAGTTTGCAAACTGAGTTTAATCAGAAGGTACACAAGCTATGGAGGTGTTTGGATTCTTCCTTCACCTGTTCAGAGGGTGACAGGAAGGCAGGTGGGAAGGGAGCAATTACTGACTCAGGAAACTTCCCCACATGGGCAGGGACCAAGTTACACAGAGCACCTGGACACATGGACCTGTGAGAACTCCGCCAGGATACTATCTGCAATCCATGCTGCGTAAGGAACACATTCTCTTCTTTTAATGCTCCGAAAATTAACTTTCCAATCAAGTACCAGATTAAACATGACTCTCTGTCTTCTGAAGAATATAGTAATAACAGTGTGTATTATTTATGGAGAGCGTGCTACATGCAAACACTGAGCTAAGCCCTCTCAATTACCTGGTTTTGAGGTAAGGTAACACTACTCCCATCATTAGATGAAGAAATTGAGGGTCTTAAGTAATGTGTCTGAGGAAGCACAGCTAGCAGAGGACAAAGTCTCCAGTCCTGCCCTGTTCTGAAGCCCACATGCAAAACAAACACGCAACATGGCTTCCTCCCCAGCTAAAGCTACGTGTATATCACTGATGTCAAAACAACAGGGTGATTCAATGGAGAAAAAGCAAATCAGTTCAATTAGCTGAGATCATTTAACAACAAAGAGGTAACTGTCCCTGGCTGATTTTTCACTTCGTACCTAGCTATTTTGGTGTTACAAAGACCCAGTCAAGAAAAGAACCAATGGATAGGGTCAGACCCCAATCCCTGTGCTGGCAGCCCTGTGCTGCAATGCACGGTTCACAGAGGGAGGGAGGGAGGGAGGGAGGGAGGGAGGGAGGGAGGGAGGAAGGAAGGAAGGAAGGAAGGAAGGAAGGAAGGAAAGAAAGAAAGAAAGAAAGAAAGAAAGAAAGAAAGAAAGAAAGAAAGAAAGAAAGAAAGAAAGAAAGAAAGAAAGAAAGAAAGAAAGAAAGAAAGAAAGAAAGTGATCTTTCTACACATACCTGGTCAAAAATCTCATCAATTCCACGTGGAAAATGTTTCACTACCCAGCCCTCTACTCTCTGTCCCTATGGCCGTTACCCTCCTCGACTCTCACGAAATAACTGCAGCCAACTCCCACCAAGACATGCCCCTAGTTCTAGTTCTCTCTCCACTCCAGCCCAGCCTCCACGGTGCCCTATTTTCCCAAAAGCAAAAATAAAAAAAACCCATCATGCTGTTATGCTGTGCTTCTGTTGGGCCCCCGCTGCTAAAGCATGAAATCCAAATTCCCCACCTTTGACATTTGAATCCTTCATAACTGGCTTCACCAGCCTCTCTGCCTCACTCCCCCCACCTCCCTGCAGCCCTATAACCCTAGGTGCAGCTCACTTTGGGAATCTGCAAATAGTGCTTCTGCAAACAGAACCTTCTTGCAACTCGCCATGCCCTTTCCTAACTCTATTTGACACCACGTCATGCCTGGGAAAAACTTCGCCCCTCCCAGGGGGATTCATACACATTCTTTCCCCTTATTAATCATTTCCATATACCTGTGCGACAAAGTGCAGAAGATTCATCCCAGGTTTATTTGCTTTTGTGTCTGCCAATTTGAGCAAAGAAGACAGTTTAAATCCTACTGCATTGCCAGCATACCCTCCCTAAAGAAGACAAATCAAGAAGAAAAAAAAAATATATGTATACACCTTTAGAAGGACAAAGTTGAAAATACAACATTTCAATTGTTTTGAATTTTACTTACTGCATTCATGATATTCCCAGCCTGGAGCACCAAGTGCAATATCGAATGTAGCTCCTCACATAACATCAGCTCTATCAAAAAGAACACACCACACCACCTTAGAGAAGCCTTCAGCTTCAAATGCACAGGAGACAGCTGCCACATCCAAGTTCTGAAGTGTGTCTGAAGCAATTTCTGACCCTAAACTGTACACAAAGACTGAAAAAACAAAGCAGCACCTTCCACGGTATACCTAATACACCATTTGCTATTGGCAATGTCATAGTGTTTGACTGGGAATCAAATATATATGACAGGTAAATATCAGAGAATGATTCATAAAGAGAATTTTCAAGTACTAGAAAATACAAAAGCCTAATGAAAAGCAGTACACTGTGTTATTAAAATTAACTTTCTTCTCATAATTATTTCTCTTTTTCTTTATATCCACTAGCCTTTGAGACTGCATTGATAGAATATGAAAACTAATAGCAACCAGCATTTTGTTTAGCCAATGAGTTATGAAGAGATTAAAAAAGTAAACAGGGTGAGATGACATGCATTTACATGTTATTTAACTTACAAAACACTAACTCTGAGGGCTCAGGCACCCAGAGAACCTTTCCATTTTATTCAAAGCTACACATTTCATTTGGATTGGCTGAAGGTTTTAAAAAGAAACTTATCATGTAATATATTGGTAAACTAGCTCTTTATTAACACCAATCTTTTGCACACCTATGCAAAGAAACAAAATTTAAAATGTTTTCATATATTTGAAAAGCTAAAAAGAAAACCTGATTATTAAAAATTACACTATATATGGATAATAAAATGTCTCCTATGATATTTTTAAGTTAAGATTCTCTGTTAAGTCTGGTATTACTTTCAAAAAATTACATTTGGCCGGGCGCGGTGGCTCACGCCTGTAATCCTAGCTCTCTGGGAGGCCGAGGTGGGCGGATCGTTTGAGCTCAGGAGTTCGAGACCAGCCTGAGCAAGAGCGAGAGACCAGCATGAGCAAGAGCGAGACCCCGTCTCTACTATAAATAGAAAGAAATTAATTGGCCAACTAATATATATACAAAAAATTAGCCGGGCATGGTGGCACATGCCTGTAGTCCCAGCTACTCGGGAGGCTGAGGCAGCAGGATTGCTTGAGCCCAGGAGTTTGAGGTTGCTGTGAGCTAGGCTGATGCCACGGCACTCACTCTAGCCTGGGCAATAAAGTGAGACTCTGTCTCAAAAAAAAACCAAAAAATTACATTTGGATCAATGCCTACATTACGTTATCTAAGGCGGCCAGTTTTGGAAGGCTAACCAGATAAGAAACGTTTCCGCCGTGCCCACAAATTTGCATTGCTCAATATGAAAACATATTCTTCCAGAACAATCCTCCTAAGTTGCTGCAATAGCCTTGGTATGGGAAAAATCTTAAAAGGCTTCTATATCGAAAGGGAAAAAGAATTCTTCTTCTTAGTCTCCTTGCTAAAACGAAGAAAATATGGTGGGCTGGAGAGAAAAATTTTATGTCAACAACAGGCCAGAGAGCAACTAAACAGGAAAAACAAATAGGAATGAACAGTTCCACAACAATAACTAGAAATCTGGAAAATGACCAAAAGGAAGTCAGGCTGGCTCTGACGAATGCTGGAAATGTGAGGGTCAAGGAGAGCCAGAGCATTTGCCTGGGAGATGAGCAGGAGGCAGCTGCAACGCCACCAGGCCCACAGTCCCAGCGCCATGAATGCCAGAACCCAGAGCTTCCGTCCCCACCGGATGAGACAGTAGAGCAACCCTGACAGTATTCTATCCACGCTGGCCAGGCAATAATTTAAAGAGTTGTTCAAAGACATGAAAATGACCCACTTGCCCCTCTCAAGCTTCAACAGCCCACCCGAAACTGGGAGTCTGGAGAAGTGGGTGGGAGAAGACACCACAGGACAGAACAGCCAGGAACCCGGGCACGAGAGTCACACTGCCGATGCCTGGAAAGGCCATTGGCTTCTGGAACAGCAAGAACCCAGCCACCAACAGAGGCCAGAGCAGGGACAGGAGAAGCAGCTGGCCCAGGGGTTCAGGCTTTGTGCGCGCGCGCGTGCACGCGCGCACGCACACACACACACACGCTACCTGCCACAAACACACACACACCATGCGCACACCCACACACAGATGCTACCTGCCACAAACACACACACGGCATGCGCACACCCACACACAGATGCTACCTGTCACAAACACACACCATGCGCACACACACAGATGCTACCTGCCACAAACACACACCATGCACACACACACACAGATGCTACCCACCACAAACACACTCCAAGCACACACACAGATGCTACCTGCCACAAACACACACCAAGCACACACACACACACAGATGCTACCTGCCACAAACACACACCAAGCACACACACACACAGATGCTACCTGCCACAAACACACACCATGCACACACACACACAGATGCTACCCGCCACAAACACACACCATGCACACACACACACAGA